>CM060482.1:18688269-18715769 GCA_030544235.1 Lepturacanthus savala | reverse complement strand
GGCAAGGGGAGAATACATTCCTTCTAAATAATTCAAAGCTCACTGGCAGTATATTTGAGTGTGATCGACAGAAGCAGACGTCATTGCCCTTCCCCATGCTCACGTGCTCTTGTCTGTTTAATGTCTGACTTTGTATGAATTCTAAGTAGATCTTTTCTTTTTTTTTTTTGCACAGTCCTCCCCCTCACGTCATCCCCTTTAACCCAGAGGAGATGTCCCTTTGTTGTGTCAACCCTTTCATGGCAGTTATCATGTTGTGTCTTCTAAAGCTCCCTGATTTAGCTCCCTAAGATTTAGCTCCCTGCATATTATCTCGGTACATTTTTTTTTTTTTTATTTGAGAGGTCGTCAAGGTTGTCTGCTTCATGCCTTAATATTAAACTTGACATCACAGCATTTCATGCTTGTCTGCTCTACCCGCACATACACACTTTTCCATTTCAGATCATTTAAACATTTACTTTCATGCCATCCCCAGTTTATGCAATTCTGTAGAATTTTTCTGAAACCAACTGAGCAAACTCTTCTCCTAATGCCGCGCGAGCTTTCCCTGAGCCTACTGATGTAGCTCAGTGATGTGAGGGTAGCGATGCAGTTTTCTCTCTCCCTGACCGTCCGATTCAATCTCTGCAGACCTTGAACACAGCAGCAGTCATAACTGCAGAGGAGGAAAAATAAATGTCTGCACAGGATTTTTCTCTCTGCTTCACTTTTCAAGCTTAATGACTGTAGCAGAAAGTGGGGTCTTTTTATTTGACCTTCACTCAAAAAAGAACTTTATAATACTTTGCTCACCTCAGGGCCATGCTTGGTTACTCGAGTTCTAACTTTCTAAATGGCGTAATCTTTAAACTCATTCAGCTCTAATCAGCACAAAAAACCTTACATGAGCACACTTGTATGTTTTTTGCACCAGTAGTCTATGTGAAAACCAGGCTAACTTAGTTATAAATATGTTATGATATCATTTATATGAAAGAAATACATCTAAAGGGACCAAAGTTCACATCTTATAACAACACGATACAGACATTCAAAGGATCATATCATATCAATCAATAATTTTCAATAATTCTTTTTTATGCCTCAGATGCATTCATGCAAGCAGAAACATTGAGATATTAATTATATAAAACTATTTCTCACAGGAAATATTTCTACAGTAAATTCATTAGACATTTTGAGTTCAATTACTAGGGAGTACGTTTCATAGAAGTAATTGCAAAAATAAAGAGAATCATGGACAAATACAGAAGAGAGATCAGTCAGTTAGTCATTTTCTATACCTGCTTATTCCTCATTAGGGTCGCAGGGGTCTGCTGGAGCCTATCCCAGCACATTACGGCGAGAGGCAGGGATACACCCCAGATGGTCGCCAGCCTATCGTGGGGCACACACACCATTCACTCACACCTACGGGCAATTTAGAGTTTTCAATTAACTTCAGCATGTTTTTGGACTGTGGGAGGAAGCCGGAGTACCCGGTGAAAACCCACACAGACACGGGGAGAACATGCAAACTCCACACAGAAAGGTCCCAGACCCAGGACCAAGGAGGTCTTGAACCTGCGACCTTCTTGCTGTGAGGCAACAGAGCTAACCCCTGCTTCACCGTGTCGCCCCAGAAGAGACATCAGTCATTGAATAAATCAGAACACACAGTATAAGCCTGTATTTTTAAATGCAGGTCAGGTCTTTTGTTGAGTGAGAAGATCCGTGGGAATTGTCCAGAAAATTCCAATTGATGGCAAGCCACCCAGCTTGATCCCAGGACTAGCCTCTACAATTCCACTAAGATAGCAGATGGACCGTCTGCTTTGTGGTCGCGCTACTCATCTGGACTCTGGGGCGAACACACAAAGAGATAGTGTGGCTATTTCTGGTTGAAATAGGGTGAAATAGCCTACCGTGTTAACTATGTTACCATCATCATTGTGTCTCTGTGCATCCCAATGTATTTAAATCAGGTAAAATGGGTGGAAAATCTATGCAAATGAGCCCCATTGTAAAAACTGTCCAATTCACAAAGACCAGCACTAATTGCCATATAGACATACAGTTGATTTCATATTGGACATTCATTTAACATTGAAAATTAAAACCTATATAAATGATATAACACTAAGTCTACAACACCTCATGTGCCACAAGGCTTATTTTTAAAAAAATAAAAATATTATTTAAACAAATGAAGCTATTTTATAAAGTTATTATGCCCCTTGGTCTTTTGATTTCAAACAAACTCAATAAAATACACAATAAAATAATGTTTCTTTGTGTTATATGAGGGATGTTATTGTGTATTTTATTATGTTGGATTGACATCCTGAAATGAAAAGGTCAGGGAGCGTAATGACTTTTGTAAGATTACTTTATTTGTTAAAAAAAGATTGTAAATATTTTTTTGCAAAGATAAGCTTTGTACTATAAGATGGTTATTGTGTATTTTATCGAGTTGGATTGACATCCTGGAATCAAAAGGTCAGGAAGCATAATACCTTTGTAAAAGAAAATATTTTTTTGCAAAAAGAAAAGCCTTGTGCTATATAAGGGATATTATATTATATGTTAGCCTTAGCCTGAATGTTATACACTTGGTTCTATATCATTCATAGAAGTATTTATTACCTCCACCGAGGAGGCTATGTTTTCGAGGGCATTTGTCTATTTGTTAGCAAGATAACACAACAAGTTCTAGATGGATTTTCGTCAAATATTCAGCAAATGTTAGGAATAGTACCATGAACAGATGATTAAATTTTAGTAATCTTGGTTTCTGGATCACTGAATTTTCTGTTTGGTAACATCGAAGTAAATGGGCCTTCAAACAATGGTTCGTTTGGGGCTTTTCTGGTTTTGAATGTCATCTTTTGTGAACAGGACTTTAAGACAGAGCCGAATAGCAGATTCAAATGATACTCAAATTATGGTCCAATCCATTGTTTGTGAATTCACCCCCAGCTCAGACCCCTTTGACCTTCACCAGCCACTAACTTTGCAGTGATACAAAAGTGAGGAAACTCACATAAAGGCATTTTATTTTTTTAATTTCAGTTGCATTATTTTTCATACCTAGCAGTGCAGTTTTTGCTCTTGGTTTACATGGTTACATACTAGATCCTGTTTGCACATCTCATGACAGTTGAGGGGAGAGCTGAATTCATGCGGAACTCATCACCGGCTTCTACACTCTCAGAGTTTAGAAGGAAATGACTAAAGAATAAGGCAAGTTATAGACTTGGCTGCCAAGAGTGCATGAATAAACTAAACCTGTGCATCTGCCTAAACTAGTTAATTTTCATTTTCATAATAATTGTTCTCCACTGAATCTGTGTATGTTTATCCCCTCCTGTGGGATATTAAGCTTTTCTTTTTGCTTTTAGGACTATTTCCAAGCCTTTTACTACTCATCTGAATGCTGCCAGTTAGGAATGTTTATGTACTCAAAGAAGGGAGAGCTGTAGAAAATGCATTTGAGTTTCCCAACGGTAAAAGATGATGATGATAAAATAAAACTCTTTTCTTACATAACAATCAGCTGTCTCCGTCTCTGACATGTTCTCTATCTCTGTCTCTTCTTTTCCCTCTCATCTGTCCAGGTCACCACCAAGACCCAGTCCTGGAAGTCTCCACTACTCAGACGAGGATGTCAGCACTAAATATAATGATCTGATCCCTGCAGAGAGCAGCAGTCTGACTGAAAAACCCTCTGAGATATCTGACTCTCAGGTAAGTAGTTAACCTTGCTTAGAGTTTATATGCCCACTACATGTCTAGAATAGAAAATGAACTTAAAAAGTAAAATTCAGCCATTTGAATTTCTCAAAGTGACAGAAATCCTCCAGGGCAAAGCCATAACCTTTCCAAACTCAAAAGTACTTTTCTTATTTTACTTTGTTTCACTTTTATCACATTCACAACTTGAAAACCTCTACATTTCGTTGCAATCACTCGCTTTAGTAGATGCAAAAACTAGATAGCTAATCATGAATTTCTGAGAATAAATGAAGTCGACCTGTCCTCAAGTGGATCACCTCAAATTTAAATATCCTCTTGTTAGTGTAGCCCGGTCTTGGCTGACATCTCCGGATGTGAAGTTTAATACTGATTTCTCCCACGGGAAGGACGTCTAGTCTCGGGTGTCTTCAGATATCTTCCCATCTAATTAATTTTTCTCAAACAGGAAATGTCATGTTAACAGAAGCTGGTTATTTCATTATCTAAGTGGCTTTTGTGCGCATGAACACGTACATGTGCAGGCCTGCTCGCAGTCTTCCCACACCATGCCGGGTCTCGCGGTCTAATTTATCTAGTACCTGCACAGTGAAAAACATTGTTCAATCCGGTTTGAACAAACGCTGCTCTCCAACAAAACTGCTGTTATTCTTTTCCCCCTACAAAGCCTCCCACTGTTTACCTGCCACTTGTGCAAATAAACGGCGGTTCGACATCTGTTAAGCTGCAGCGCCTTCGACAGAGCAGTAGATGGGCAGGTACTTGTCAGGCACATGAATGCTGCAAAGAGCCTAATGTTTTCTCTGAGAGCACTGTGCTCTGTTTTTGATCTGTTTGTGTTTCTCAGACAGAACAGTGTTGTCGGGACGCAGTCAGCACACATTAACATTTGTAACTTACAAGACCGATGGCTCACTACAAGCAATTCGATCCTTGAAAGCGCTGTCTTTGTCCAAGAACAGAACAGTCTTGTACGCACTTATCACGTCTGTGAACCGCAGGGCTGTGGGTGAGCTCCGATTTGTGAAAAATGCCAAACAGAAGAGATTATCTGTCCCATTATCCCATTGAATTGCAGATGGTTTAAGAGATTTCCAGTTGTCCCCCAGTAGATATTTCCTGCTGTATTGTGTGGTTAGCCAGTTTTAGGCTCTAATTTTAGGCTCTCATATTAGAGAGCATAAAACCTAGCGGCCATTATTCTCTGTATAGAGATACGCGGATGGCCTGTTTTTTCATCCGCAACTGCATCACAAAACACATTATCTGCCCTTCATCCATCAGCGCCAATGTTTTGTGCCCAACCACAACTTTTTTTACACATTTTACACACCACTGATGCGAGCCAAGAAAGTTCCTGCATGCTCTTGAAAGGATACTGATATATTTAAAGGACTCAATTCCATAGGACAGCCTGGTTTGTAATTTAGCACATTTGTGATGCAGCACCATAGACGTGCCCATTTTGTGGCCAGTCAGCTCTCTACAATACTGTTCAAAAGTTTGGGGTCACCCAGACAATTTAGTGTTTTCCATGAAAAGTCACACTTTTAGTTATCACCATGAGTTGTAAAATAAATAGAAAATTTGATTACATTAGCATTCAGATGCAATGAGCAAACACATTGTACCATTAGAACACTGGACTGATAGTTGCTGGAAATGGGCCCGATTTTGCACCAAAAAACAGAGATTGCAGCTAGAATAGTCATTTACCATATGAGCAATGTATAAGTGTATTTCTGATTAGTTTAAAGATATCTTCACTGGAAAAAATAAACAAAACAGTGCTTTTCTTTCAAAAATGTGACCCCAAACTTTTGAACGGTATTGTATGTACATACATCTCAGCCTTTTGCAAATAACATAACCTTGCACTGGTGTCATCTTTAATTACTGCTTCAAAAAATTTGACCCACCCAGCACTTTACTTGCTTTTTCTTTCGCCTTCAGCTGCCTCATGAAAATTGGACCATTTCAAAGTGTGCTCAGATGCAAGTAATGATATTTAACAATGTGTGCATAATTTTAATTTGACTGATTAAACCACCACCTTCTTGAATTGAATTAAAATATTATTGTCACATCAGTGATCTTTATCTCTGTATATTATTCCATAAATTTATGTTTTTTGTTTAACTTTCACTACACACTATTTTGTAACTGTAAGTGTCTTCTTACCCACAGGGCAGCGACAGCGAGTACGAGATGGATCAGAGTCGGCAGAAGACCCACTCCTTCGTCAACCACTACATCAGTGATCCCACCTACTACAACTCCTGGCGGCGGCAGCAGAAGGGAGTGTCTCGTCCGCCGGCGTACGGCTACTCTCAGCCCGAGCCCCTGGTGGAACAGGAGTCACGTCAGCATCCGCCACCCGTGCCCCCGCTGCCCCCCCTCATCCCCCAGAACGCCCCATCCCCACAGCCCCAGGGCCAGGGCACTCTGTACAGGTCTAAGGGAAGCCGGACTCCCACCCCCTCCCTGCTGTCCTCCGAACCCCCGAGCCAGCACGGCACCCTGTATCGGCCCCCCAGCAGCCTGGGGTGTGCCACTCAGGCACCTACCGCGGGCTTCTCCTCTTTCGTTTGACACACAGCTCTCTTTCCAATAACAACAGGACCCTGAGGACAAGTCTTTGATTTTGTTGTTGTTGGTTTATTTGTATTTTGCTCCTTTTTTATTATTTTGATCTTTTTTTTTCTTATTTTATTTTTCTGTCTTACTGACAGGAGTTGTTGCTCAATATTAAGCATTGCAGGCATCTTGAATAGCGCTTTCTCCTCTGTGAAGAGTATGTGTGTATGACTGTGTATGGTTGGTTAATCCATGTGATATGTATTCAATGAAAAAGACAATCATTTCAAAGTTTTTATGCGTTGCTTGAGTAAATTTATTTGAGAGAATGGCCGCGTAAGCAAGGGAGAACAGAACCTTCCGTTCTGAATAAAAAAAAAAATCCTTGTTTAAAAGAAAAAAACAAACAAAAACACACTGTATTATTGTTTAATATGAGAGCTTTATGGGAAAACAACCACATATAGAGTATGGACCACTTGGCTTGCTGATATTGGACCGTGGGGGGTTGGAAGCAAGTCTGATGGAGAAATGTGATGTTTGAAAAAAGGACAAACTGATAGTGAGAAAACGGACCTGGAGGAAGGCACTAGTGGCCTTTTGACTTTCTCACTCTGCCTAATCATTGTTGGAACTGCATTAAGTGTTTACTATGTACTTGTCTCATATTGTTTACCAATATTTATATCAATCAGCTTAAAGCTCTACATTTTCAGAACATCACTAGTGACAATGTTATGAATCACATTAAAGCATTGTGGCACCTTTTGTAGTAGTCTGGGGAATGTGTTAAATGTGCGCTGGTACAATTGATATACAAGCTAAGACAACTTTTTATAATGTAAAATCCATTTACCTTTTATTTTATCCACAGAACATGACTTTAGGACCAAAAGCACAAATCTTCTTGGTTCAACCACATTGATTAACTCACTTTGATCAGCTTGCTAATTTAAAAGATAATTAAAATATATTAAGAACATTAGCACAATGCTGATTTTCACAACGGTAACCAAACATATTTTTTAAGAATGCATTCCTGTGACGTCACTGGGAACATAAGGAATTGTTCAGTTACTTTTAATAAGAAAGCTGATACGTATTTCACAAATTGAAGTGGAAGTTGGTTTAATTGTACAAATCTATGCTTATTTACATCACATTTAGATTGCCAGGGCACTGAAAATGAAACGCATCACTGAGGACAGTCATGTGAAATTATGTGTTCACCGTGATATACTACAGGAAATCTGTTATGTTACAGTGTAACATGGAACTAGATATGATGACTGAAAATATGTTCTATGCTCACGGTGCACATACATATACATTATGCTATGATAATGTTATGATATGAGATGTTTTCTACAACACTTTTGGGCATGTTATTTCTTTACAAAAGTTGAATGAGACATTGCTGTGCTGGATTTGGATCCATAGTGTATAAACCTAGATGGTCTGTCTTTGAGCTACAAAATAACATCTGTCCTATTTCCAC
The DNA here is from genome assembly GCA_030544235.1 of Lepturacanthus savala. Lineage (NCBI taxonomy): Eukaryota > Metazoa > Chordata > Actinopteri > Scombriformes > Trichiuridae > Lepturacanthus > Lepturacanthus savala. Next base: position 18,707,959 of record CM060482.1, on the reverse strand, counting down.
TGTGAACATCACTGTATACATCATGAAGGACACATTGGACCTATTCATGATAGCTCTCTAAAATAAATTATTTTATTTTCTAACTTTTTTCTTGATGCTTCATCTGAATATACTGGATATTATACAGAATAATACATAATAAAACAGTTAATATACACAGGTTCTGGTCATATAATTAGAATATTGTGAAAAATGTTAATTTAACTAATTCCATTCAAAAAGCAACACTTGTATACATTCTTTGCAGACAGACTGACATATTTCAAGTGTTCATTTATTTTAATATTCATGATTATAACTGACAACTAATTAAAACCCCAAATGGGGGATCTCAGAAAACTCGAAAAGTTCAATATTGAAGACATCTGGTGCCACACTCTAATCCACTATTTAACTCAGAATACCTGTAAAGGCCTTTAAACGGCCTCTCAGTCTAGTTCTGTAGGCTACACAATCATGGGGGAAGACATCTGACCAAAAGACAACTACTGACACCTTGCACAAAGGAGGGCAAGACACAAAAGGTCATTGCTAAAGAGGCTGGCTGTTCACAGTGCTCTGTGTCCAAGCACAATAATAGAGAGGTGAAGGGAAGGAAAAGATGTGGTCGAAAAAAAAGTGTACAAGCAATAGGGATAACCACAACAACACCCATTCAGAAATGTGGGGGAGAGTCACAAAGAGTGGACTGCAACTGGAGTCAGTGCTTCGAGAACCACCACACAGACATATGCAGGACATGGGATTAAGCTGTAACATTCCATGTGTCAAGCCACTCTTGAACATGAGACAGCGTCAGATGCATCTCACCTGGGTTAAAAACAAAATGGACTGGACGGCTGCTGAGTGGTCCAAAGTTATGTTCTCTGATGAAAGTGAACTTTGCATGTCCTTTGGGAATCAAGGACCCAGATATTGGAGGAAGAGAGGAGAGGCACAAAATCAATGTTTCTTGAGGTCGAATGTAAAGTTTCCACAGTCAGTGATGGTTTGTGGTAACGTTATCTGCTGGTGTTGGTCCGGCAGATGTTTTCTTAAGTCCGAGGTCAACACAGCTGTCTACCACAAAATTTTAGAGCACTGAATGAATGAATATAAAATGCAAGTTTAACTTTTGGAATGGAATTTCTGGATTTTCTGACATAAATGAGCTTCTTAATTATACTGTAATTATATGACCAGCATCTGTAGATATATGCGTTTGTGTGTGTGTGTGTGTGTGTGTGTGTGTGTGTGTGTGTGTGTGTGTGTGTGTGTGTGTGTGTCAGGCATATATACATGTCAGAGCCTGCAGCCAATTATTTTACAGACACAATCCTAAATAGACTCTTTTGCATGGCCTGAGAGACAAAGTGATTGTAGGTGACACTTGATCCTAAGTCTCTGAGCCACAACAGAGACATAATTGGGATGCATAAGAGCATGGGTAGAAATTGAAGAAGAACCTGATCTGGTGCAAGCATGCTGAAAAGCTGGGGGAGGATGGGAGAGAGGGTGCCTGACTAATCTCCTTATTTCAGGCTGGAAAACATTGATCTTAAGCAAGGCAAAAAAGGGGGGAAGGACAGAGGGATCAGGCTGGAAGGTAAAATGAAAAGGAAGAATTCAAGTCAAGGGTATAGATAGTTGTTACTGGAACATCTTTATTTCTTTATTTGCCCTTTAGAAACTATCCAACAAGGGTTTTTTTTAATTTGGCAGAATAAATCATGTGAAATGTACTTTTTTCAACCAAAAAATAATGCTCAGTTTGGGCTTCTGTTCACTCTAAATCACCCTCCCAGATGCATAAATGCAGCTTCGCATCAACAAATCTGTAACATTTCAGTTCAGCAACTTCTCGTGGGACCGAATTAACACAGAATGGGTTCTCATTCCGACTGAGCTTGTTGGAATTTATCAGAGGCAAAGTTGCAAAACAGCTTACTCATCTTGACTGGTGACTAAAATTAGGACAAAATCACAATGCGTGATGCAGCAGGGAAATTGTAAGCTACAGATTTCAAAAGGCTTTGATTAACAAAGGATTTTGTCACATCATTGAACTTTTCTATATCACTCCATATCCTCACAGACATGCTAAAATCCCACAGCAATCACTAAATTTGACAAATTAAAAGTTCTCCAAAAATTATATTTCTTCTATTATTCAATTGAGACATTGAGTGAAATGTATATTTTGTATTGTAGCCCCAGTTCAGATGGTCTCTGTTTCTCCTTTGCAGAGCACCATGCATTTGCACATACATTTGCACATAATTGCTCAGCCAGTTGGGATTCTCTATACAACCTAAGCCGGGCGACACAGCTGCACAGTGGATAGCGCTGTTTCCTCACAGCAAGAAGGTTGCAGGTTCATGTCCTTGAGCCTTTCTGTGTGAAGTTTGCATGTTTTCTCCATGTCTTCCATGGGTTTTCTCTGAGTTCTCTGGCTGCCTCCTACAGTCCAAAGACATGCTTAGGTTAATTGGAGACTCCAAATTGCCCTTTGCTCTGATTGACAAAGCAAGAAATTCCACTAATTAACCCCGATAAGGCACCCCAAACCAGTGCAAACCAGTAATCAGAGCAAAGGGTGGCTATTTTGAAAAAACTAGAGTATATAACATGTTTTCAGTTATTTCACCTTTTTTGTTAAGTACGTAACACCATAAACATTTGTTCATTCATAGTTTTGATGCCTTCAGTGAGAATCTACAATGTAAATAGTCATGAAAATAAAGAAAACAATAAATGAGAATGTGTGTCCAAACTTTTGACCTGTATTGTCCACACACATATATACATATATATATATATATATATATATATATATATATATAGACTGATTGACAACTCAACCCAACATGTAAAGAATTTTGTGAATTGGCATGGCTAAGAGATTAAAGGATAAATGAGATAATATGAGACTCAGTACCAGACAGGTATGAGTGGACTTGCGATCCTGCTGCACTAAGAATGAAACTCTGAAACTGTTAAATCACACAACTCTGCAAAGGTTCCGGAAGGTTAAAGGGTCCTGTCTCTCCAATCGGTGTCTGACCCTCTGAGTACTCTGCTGATGGTGAAACAGGAAGAAGTCAAAGAGCTTTTTCCCGATGGCCCAAAAGTGCCACAACTAAGAATAGACTTTAGAAAGATTTGAGAACAAAAACACATAGAAATTGTCCAGGATTGAAACACTTTTCTGACATACAACTGAGCAGCGCTGTCTAAATTGCTAACAAAGCTACAGTACTCCAGACAGTGAGAGAGAAAGAAATAATATGCCATCTTTGGCATATTGGCTTTACTGTATCAAGTCATATTTTGCCACTACAGTCATCTAAATGAATTTCCCTATTGATGGGATGCTGCCTTACAACAGTGAGTATGTATTCTCAAGATCCTTTCATCAGAGAACTGTGCACTGAGTGCATGAAATGTCTGTTTATTTAGCACAAAAGAACTATTCTGACAACTGTTTTTAAAAGCCAGTCGATATTCATTTATAGTATAGTATGTCAACAATTAGAAGGAAGTAGTTGAAATGATTTAAGGCAGTTACTCTATGTAAAAAAAAACCTCTAATGCAGCTTGTTTCTGGACAAAAGGCCACTGCAGTCAAATTCTCATCTTAAAGAGCACTGCTCTCCCATCAGATGGGACAGACCTTACTGGGAACATAGCCAGAGGCAGGAGGAAATAGCTCTTGAATGTGCATGTTGTGGACAATCACTCCTCACTGCTCACTACATTATGGAGAGAACAAAGATTTTAGGTTTGGATTGCTCGGCTCACAGGATTCACACGACAAAAAGGGCTGTGAAAAGAGAGGAGTGAATAGAATAGGCATTTGATCAAGGAGGCGAGTGATGTTTGTCCTTTGATAATTATCAACCATTCACACATTCTTTCTCTTGAGCTCAAGGTGAGCATGCATCGCCTTGGGGGGAAGGGGGGTGATATCTTGACTTCCCCCCCTCTCATTTCCATTGCAAAAAGCTTCCTTCTCTCCAAAAGGCACTAATGAGCGATCAGCTGACTTGAATACACAAGGTCAAACAAATGGCTTAGTCACTCAGTAAAGTCTACAGTCTACAGACAGTGGGAATCAATCCACTGAGAATACTTCCAATTCATGGTAGTAGCTCAAAGATTTCAAAGTGAAATTGACTGATTGTAGGATATGAGTCACACAACTAACCTTACAGCTATTATTAAAAATTAAAACTTTTCACTATTGATCTTATATCTTGCATTGCCTCTTTCTAATTACCCCCCCCCCCCCATAGTACATAAAGGTACAGCATATAATGTCTTTTATAACAGTATACCAAAAATTATTATTAATAACATACAGAATGTATTGCCTTTTAACCAGTGTACAGCATACAGTGTTCATCCGATTTCCAAAAAATGTCATGTAGGACACTGAAAGAGGAATTATTTATGTCCTTCACAGAGGATGCGTGCATTTTCTCTCTCAGAATTAGCCCTCGTCAATCATTCACAACCAGACAAGCCTCCTTTTGTAATATCTCAAAGGGAAAGTTGTTGAATGAATAACCTTGCCTTGCCAATAAGGGCAAAACTATTATTGTAAGTGAAATATGATGAAATGAAGCTAATGCAGCTTTTATTTCCTAGTAATCACTTTCACAGTGTGTCACACATCATGACACCAAATGAGATTGAGACGGTGAGTCATAGAACACTGGATGACTCACGCAACATTACTGCCCGTTGAGACCAAACAGCATTTGCAAATGACCACCATCATCTGTCAGTCTGCTTGCTCCCTACGGTGGACGTACTATTAAAATAACCATAAAATACTCACTCTTCAACAGATTTTCAAACTGTTTGGTTTACTATAAATGTCAGAAATGTAGTTATGGCACTACATGCTTGCATTCCAGAAATGTTGCATACTGGTCAAGGACATCAATTTGAGTCTGACCTTGTGAAACAACTGTGTCAGCTACCGGGCATCCAGAAGACAAGAACTAGCCCATATCATTCTCAGGGTGACAGCATGATGGAGAGGTTCAACAGAACACTCATTGATCAGTTAGCCAAGTGTCTCCTCCAACAGCCTGGTGAGTGGGATGACTGCTAAAACTAAAGGCTACTGAAGGCTTCACTCTATTCTTCCTCACACAGGACCATGAAGATAGGATGCCTGCTAATTTGGGATTACCTAAAATAGACAATCTTTACCTCCTCCTGGTTCCCCTGCTGACGATATTGCACCATGGACACAGAAACTTTTGAGAAGAGAGAATCTTTGAGTCTGCTGAATGGAATAGAGACTTTGCCCAAAACAGACAGGAACAACAGTAAGCGTCGTTTCCAGTGTCAGTAGGGTACGGTACAGTGGGAATCAGTATGGGTATGGTTCAGGTCAGTTATGGACAGCTTTGTGTCTTTGGGCCTTACACTGCCCCGTTTTCACTATGCAGTACAGTACACTACTGGAGCGGTACACTTTTTTAATGTTTCCATTACCATGGAACCATATTCGCCATACCTGCCATGGCCATACTCGCCATAACATGCCTGTTACCATTTAAGTAACCCTTTTGCTTGGGGTACCTAGCAAAGAGGACTGGTACCCTAGGGGAGCAGCCCTATGTGTGCAACAAACACAAACATCTCCATTACCGACCTGAACCGTATCTGTGTTGATCCGTATATTACTGTACTGTACTGACAGTGGAAACGAGGCTTATGAAAAAAATGTCAAACACACTCCCTATGTTTCTGGAAACCTAGGGTGACTAAATGACCCCACTACATCAAAACAGAAGCTCGCTCCTCAATGGAAAGGCCCATTTAAGTTCTTGGAGTACCTTGGTTCTGACGTGGATTCTCCTGGAGTGACATACAAGATTCATTGCCTTCTGGATCAGCCTGACAAGTTCCAAATTGTCCATTACAACTGTCTCAGACCTTACAATTCTCCTGTGCCAGATCATAGACACAAGACCCGCGTTTGTGGCTAATCTATGCGATCTCAGCTCCCTTGCTTCACTGCATTGTCAGGTGCTTTTGCCCTTTCGAACCTCAGAATCTGCACCCGAGAGAAAGCTGTGAGATAGCTGACCACAGCAATGGTCTCTCATCAATCCTCCAGATCTGCCAGCCACAGCCCCAAACCCCCTGTCAGCAGTCACCTACTCCTGAGACTCAGTGTTTGATTGCTCCCTCCCTCTAGCCAGTCTGGTGCGGTCCTCTATGATCAGGGCCCTGTTTCTGCACTATGCCCCAGACAACGCCTTGTTAAATCTCCGGAGTACTTCAGGGACTATGTTCCGAATTGAGATTGTCTCTCTATTATTTGGCCTAACTTGTTTCTCTTTGTGGTTTTCTAACAGAGGGAGGCAATGTAAGATTTATAAATTAATCAGTTTGTTAAGTTGATTCATATATGCAAGTTAATTTATTGTGAGTTAAAATAATGTTTACACATTTAACTATTTACATTGTAGCACAGTGGTGCTGTTGCGGCAAGAAGGTCACAGGTTCAAGGGCTTGAGCTGGGACCTTTCTGCATGTTCTCCCCGTGTTTGCGTGGGTGTTCTCTGGCTTCCTCCCACAGTCCAAAAACATGCTTAGGTTAATTGGAGCCTCTAAAGTAGGTGTGTGTGAGTGAATGGTGTGTGTGCTGCATGATAGGCTGCTGACTTGTTTCCAGCAGACCCCCATGACCCTAATGAGGAGTAAGCAGGTATAGAAAATGACTGACTTTTATTATTTACATACTTGCACATTTAAATCTTTACATCAGTAGCTATGGAAATAATAATCTGTTGAATGTGCTGATTGGTCAGTTAAGTCACAAGAGCTTAGAGGCAGGAAGTGTGGTTGTTGTGGTAAGAGGTTTAAGGCATGCACAGTAAAGTACTTCTTGAGAAAGTTATCTGTGTCCATTCTGCTTCCCTTTTTTATTGAGAGTGATTGGGCTATAATAGATCTTTTTTATATATAAAAGTAACATTATGCAGATAGTTGAGGTAAAAGCCATACACATAAAATGTTCTTGCACAATCACATGAGAAAAAGCGGAAGAAAAAAAGAGGAAAACACTTGATGTCATTGAATTACATTGCAAAGAGAAATTAATAAAAAGTAGCAATTTCAACAAGTCAGAGGCATCGTTTGGATACGGCAAGGTATGGCGAGTGCCATGGACTATTGTAAACTGTAAAATTTTAAATTATGAGTAGGACTTATATGACTAATTAATTTAACAAGTCAGTATGAATGAAAATTGTTGGGTATGTGTCATATTTTTGACCATTTTCAAAGCAAAACTGGGGTTTCTCATTGTAATCCTAATCAGACATTTGCCTAAAGCATGTCCATCCACTAACATGTTAATAGTATTAAAAACTTTCAAAGGGTACAATTAAAACAGAAGAAAATATTAAATTAATTTGCAATGTGTGAGTAGCTCGATCTGACAACATTACACATTGCACATTACTTGTAATGTGTCACTTGTTACTAGTAAATATTCAAGTCTATGTTACTTGTCTGTTATTTTATTCTAATTTATTTTAACTCTAATACCTTATTGCTATTTCTATTTTTATTAATATGGCATTTATGTAGACAGAAAGTACGAATTTCATGACGCCACTGTATCAAAGCATCCTCTGTCGCTTAAAAAAAAAGTTTGTTAAACCAAACCGTTTAGAAGACGGTCCACATTTCACCGAGTTATGCGTATTTGTCGCTTTAAGAGTAAGAGTAGCAGATCGGTAGCACCGTGTGAGTTACGTCGGCACGTTGCCCCCGTCCGCCCCCTCGGTGTGAGTAGCCCCATGCTGGCAGCCTGCGTCTTTAAGGGGCCATGTAAAGAGGGCGTGTTCAAACGCACTACCGAGGCAGGAGGAGGCATTATTGTAGTGAGTTATTGCGCCTCAGAACAGCGGCGCCGCTCCCGAGGATGCGGTGACAGTAGCAGTAACGTTTCTCTTTAAAAAAAAAAAAAAAAAAGATAAAAAACCAGAAACAGACTCTCCGTCTAACGGCGGTGTTCGGATTCTCGCGAACTTACTGATCTGAGCGTCTCTAACGTCGCTTCTCCTTTGATGAACGCAGCCTCATCGTCAGCCTGCTGGGGGCCTAAAAGTGGAGCTGCTGCACCCGGCTTTTTTTTTTTAATGGGATGCTCGGTAAGTGTTTCCGCTTTGAACCTATATACTTTACTCCAAAATGTGAATTTTCTATTATTATTATTATTTTTTTTTTGTAAATTAAAGTGCTGATTTACCGGCTCGTGCAGCAGAGCGCAGGGTGCAGCTGATGCTTTGTAATATGGCTACTTATTGTTCTCATGCCAGTGACCCACCCAGTATCAGAGCATTATTGTCACACAATGATGAAAGCAACAATCAACTGCTTTCCAATGGGAAGCTAGAAATCATTTTTATTACCTACTGCAGCATTTATTTGTGGCGAAAATCCTATTTTTCTGCTCTCCTTCAGCAACTAAATTTAATATTAATATTTGTATTATTAGCCTGTTTGGGAAGGTTTTGAATCCGAAATGAATGCACACTGTTCTGTGTTTATATCAGATTTCTCCTAAAGGAAAAGTGAAGAGGCCTTAACACAAGAGCAGATTTTGGAGATTAAAAATGCTCAAAAGTGGGTAAAATTTGTTTAGTTATGATTATACAGATCTATTTAAGTAGTTAACTGTAATTTGTACCAAAAAAAAACCACTCGATTTGGCAGTAATGGTTTATGTTTGAAACATCTGTGAACATAATCTAGAGTTAGTGATTCATCTTTTTGGGCAGTATAAGGGTACTTGAATTGGGACCCATGTGGTTTTATATGATATTACACAATTTCTGCCTCAAATTGTAGTGGGCCTGTCCTGTTTGTCCAATTCATTACTCACAGTGCCTGGTGACTTGGCAGTAGCCTAGTTTGCTTGGCAGAGGGTTCTCAAGATGGCATCTGATGATCTCATTGGCTGGGATAAGGTAATGGACTTCAGGTTTGCTGGCTTTCAGTTCATCACCAGTGCACTGATAAGAACTCAATTGTTTGAGGCGATAATCTAAACTGTGGTCTTCCTGTGAGGCGGATCCAGGTGGATTTCTTTGTTTCCCTAGGTTTTAAAATGTGAAATTGTACCCGTTGTTATACAACAGAGTTTTTTGTAAGTTCGCCCTATGATGTGATGAATGTAGGTTGACAACGCGGCAACCAAACAAGCCTCGTGGCCAAGATGTTGACTTTTCACAGCCTTTCAGTGTGGGTGACACATTTTTAAAACTGGTCTGCACAGGTTCTGCTCCCTCTTCGGCTTTTTTTCTCCTCTTGATTCTTAAATTACACTACAGCATCTAATTGCCTGCAGGAGACATGTGTTTAGCACCTCGAGGGTGAAAGTTATCCTTCCTCCGTGCGGTGCTGCTGGACGCCGTGCCAAGCGCTCTGTCGTTGGACACCGCTCAGTGTAGACTGGCTCCGAGCCCAGGAAAACACAACCCGCTCTGAATTTTGTTTACGACAGAGTGAGTTTAAAGTACTTCCATTTTGGCAATAATTAGCACCTCAAGATCCGTTCATTATAGCGCTCAAGTGCATTTTTAGTACGTTATTTGTGACCAGTCAGTGTATAGTCCTGCACGCGTGTTTAAACACGTCTGCAATTTGTGTGCTCATTTGGGACAATGTGTGTTCTGTCCAGCCCCCTCACATTCCAGGAAATACCAACATAAACTTGTCCCCCCCCCCTTCACACACACACACACACTCACACCCCCCAGGAAGGAATGCCTCCAAGGATGCGATAGTGAACTCTTGGAATAATACAGGGATGTGTATCAGAAATATAATTGTTGAAATTGCTCTTAATTACCACTGCAGGTCAGGCTCAGGGAGAATGAAGTTGCCTCAGTACAGAATGTGTGGAAGAGTTCATGAGTTCACTTCCATTACCTTTTTATAACCCCTGTGTTCCCGACACCAAAACCCTACGGGTCTCTCATGTGTCAGTGTGTGAACGCTTGTGTTTGTTCCTGTGCCTTTTCTTGTTTGGCAGCATTGTTTTCTGCTCTGCATTGTGGTGGGGTTGGTACTACAAGCTGGAGGAAGTGTTTATTCTGTCGTGCCGTCCTGTTGCCTCATCGCTAGTTGTAAATATTGAATGGGGTGGATGAGAGTTTAAAATCTTCAACGATTCCAAATGTTCAAAAAGTCCATCTTCTGAAGATTTTGGTAGATGTTTTTAAACCTATTTTGTTACATGGAATGCATCAATATTTATTTCAGTCTGAGACATCTACTTCTATTTTATTTAATTTGCAAGATTATGATAATTGAAAATGTAATTCTAAAAGAGAAACCACATAATCATCATCTACTCGAGAGTGAGACTGTAGATTACCCCTCAAGTGCTTTCTTGTATACATTTATTTTCTTTCAAATATGGTCGTTGACAATATAAGAGCCCTCAGCTGTTTGATATCAGCGTCTTTGGCTTCCCTCCAGCAAGAGAATTTTGTTGCTTGCCTGCTCTGACCCTATAATTATGGCACTCGTTCACTTTAAAGGGAGATTCGCAGGATCCCATAATTTCCCTGAATTCTTTCCGTCGAGGAGCACAGGATTCCACTCAAGTGTTTTCAAAATGTACGCCAACTACTCTTCTGTAGCTCTCAACAGACACCTGGCCCAGTCTGTGGGTGATGATATGGACACCTGGGCCTTTCGTCAGCTGTGACCCCACTGAATGCTGTGAAGAAGATCCCATTGGTGACAGATTCTAGAAGAATTGATGTCAGTCAGTGTGTTTACATGCACAGCATAATCAAGCTATGCTAAAAATTTGGTTTTAGCGTCTAATCAAACTTCTGTCCTTGTCCCAGTTTACATGCAACAGAAAAAAACTGAAATGCAACACTAGGGGGTAATATTTGTTGTTTCAACAGATTAATATGGCCCCCTTTCTGGTTGACCAATTATATCATCACATTATAAAGAAACACCTGGGGCACTGTACAACCCCGGCATTTTCAAACAACAAAATGGATGAATTAGGTTTTTTTTTTTCATTTCATATAAGAAAATGCTGCAAATGTCAATAAACAGACAAATACAAAAACAAAACGACTGCAAGAGAGAAACACTGTCACTCCACAATCCACTTCAGTCACACAAAAACAGCAGCACCTAACAGTCAAAGTCGCGTTGTCCATTTCCGTTGCCAAGGAAATATGACGCTCTGCTCGTGGTGCGCCTGTGCGCCATTCGGTCCTGAATGAAAACAAAGACGTGTTATTGCAAACTCTAGAGCTTAAAACTGAAATGAAAGCGATCGTTTTCACAAAGGGATCAAAATTATCAGTTGCCAGTCACTAGTCATGAAACATGACGCTCTGCTTGCTCTGCTCTTGACTCTTTGGCTGATGATTGATGTTGATTAACCAGCCACTCTGATGCGTGATTTTGATTTTTTTTTTTTTTATTTATACGAATGTAATTTACACCCCACTTGTGGTGCACATAAGGTACACGCTATCACTTGTGGTCATTGTGATTTTGAGCGTTTTTGTTGTGTTAAGGTGTGGCGGATGCGCACACCCATTGTCTAGTTTAACTCCGATTCAGGCATATGCATGCTGAAGAAACCCAAAGTCCAAACGAATTAACTGAGTGTCTTCAACAGAGTTGGAGTAATGTGTTTCCATACACTTCAGTTGTCCAGTTCTTCTGCTTTTTTTTTTCCAAGTGTCATGTCAACATACTGACTGAACCTGAGGCACTCCATACATATTTATATGTTGCATTAAGGGCTGTTGTTGAGCGCACAGCCCAGACAGAGGCCTGCAGCCCAGTAAAGTTATTAAAACTGTGCGTGGATAGAGATATGAGCTCTGTTTGTTTGGTCAGCCCGTCAGTAATACAGCACGATAAATCACAGCCTTGTTGATATTGTATGTAGTCAGGAAGGGCAGGCTGAGTAGATTTCCGGAGAGATGGGAGGCTTTATTAGCGCATTCTCCCTGCCCTTCCTGTGGACATGCCCCCCAACACGCCAGCGCATTTCTCTGTCAAATACTTACATCGTCTAGTTATATGCAGTCTGTGCTTTTGGGAAGCAGCGGCAGACTAATTGCTGTGTTGAGGTTACTGGCTTTAGTCAATTATCTCCGTGGCAATTTGAGAAACGCCATGTGTATACACAGTTTTGAGAGTGCTCAAATTTCACATCTTTGCTGCGGAGTCCGCAGACATGGAGAATTATTAACGGCCTGACACTGGTTGTTGACCTCAGCAGGTCCAGCTGGCCACATCTCATTACTGAAAACATTTACAATAACGCTAAGTGGTTATTTCTGGCGTGCTCGTATGTTGATCTCGCCAATGACAACCTCCTTTCTGCTCATTCTCTTTGATTATGTTGAGGCACTCTAAATGCCCGGCCGGTGCCAATTTCTGGACCGTTTAATTTGTGTTTAGATGCCATGCCCAGACTGCACAGACGACGTTGATGTCGAGCCATGCTGGCTGCAACCCCAGTGGCATGTTTGTAACCGTCATTCTGATAAGATCGCTGATATATGATAGAGTTTTGATATAAAAAAAAGAATTGTAGATCTATAAAAAAAGATATTTATCAGCAGAATATGTTTCTTTCTTGAAGGTATTGGGGCTGGATAGAGTTACAGTGTTCTTGTCTGCCATCTGCTTGTTTATGCCTCTTCTAAAAGCTGCTCACTTGATCAAAGCGCAATGGCCCAAGAGGAAAGAGATGGGGTGTCATGTCTGGGGGCTGTGTTGGCTGTAAATGTAGAAGAGACAATTCATCTCCTCTTGTGTAGTAGAGGTCAGTTGGTACACATCAAGCTGACTCATTGAGGGCCTGTTTCTATGCCAGGAAGCCTTTCACTGGCTGTCAGGGCTCTTCTTTCTAAAGCTATTATAATGTCCTTGTCTTTCTCCGTCCATCCCTTTCCCTTCTCCTTGCTGGCTTGTTTGATCTATATGTGTAACAAATAGGGATTTTTATATTTGGCCCATTGATGGTTACGATGACACTTTCAAAGCAGTGATCATCCCATAGTGTTTATGTGTAGTTAAATTATTTATCATTTATTTACCAGCACTGGCGGCAGCTATTTTTGGACACCACAGAAATATGTTCTTCCTGTCCAACTAGAGCAGTGCAATAGATTGGAACCCAACGCAAATCTTTGACAGACGGCAAAAATTGACTGAAGTTGATTGAATTTTGATCATGATTTCGATTTGCGTGTCAAAACATGCCCTGCTGACCTTTACACTGTTGAAGCTCCTTAAATGTTTTTTAGCCTGAAAGCTAACAGCCGCACCGCTCCAATGCTGCTTTTGGTGCGATCCACCCTGGAACTCATGTCTGTTTCAGGGGGCTTTGTAAAATAAATCTATATGGGTAAACCCAATATTGACCATTTTTTTGTCCATATTTTAACAATTATTGATCATTTGTTTAAGTTAGCGTCGACACCAATGGCCTTATGTTTCCCATAATGCTTTGCAATAATCTTTTGATCAATCAGTTGATCCAGTCGGAAATAATTTCAATATTCACCAAAATAATTATGATATATATATATATATATATATATATATATATATATATATATATATATATATATATATATATATATATATATATATATATATATATATATATATATATATATATATATATATATATATATATATATATGTGTGTGTCTCAATCAGCCATACTGTAGGGATTTTTTTTTTTTTACATTATCATGAATAATTTTGTAGCCTACTAACTAGGCTAGAAGAACTAGAACAAATGTCAGCATATTTTACATGGTGGTGGTATGCAGGCTGCACACTGCTCTAGTCCAGACTGGTTACCTCTTTATATTCCACTCACAGATAGACAGATAGCAATATATTTTTATACCAGAGAAATGAGCGTCAATCGAAAAACCTGCAGGCACTCTTTTTTTTTTTCTTTTTTTAGGCTTTGATCCTAACCAGGCAGAATGTCCTGCTGGGTGAGGTGTAACATCAGCATAACAAACCTGCCTCACACCGGTGTGCCAAGTAGGGATGGCAAAAACACTGATATGTGACTTTTTTTTGTATTTTATGAGGTGCCTTTACTTTTGGGTTGAGGACAAACTTCAGGTTTTTTCAGGGTGGGGAAATAACTTTGTCTTTACTTGCCTTTTATAAATCTATAATATGTCCATTGTAATGTAAACATTTGGTCACAGTCTCACACACACACACACACACACACACACACACACACACACACACACACAGGCTTATGTGAACAGCGGCTGGTCAGCAGTTCCCCCGCATTTCACAGCGACAGATTTGGGGATTTGCTGTGCTCTTTAGACCACAGAGGATTTACACTCTGATCAAAATGAGCCCTTGGTGGAGAGAAGCGTGGAAAATGGGTGGCAAAGGCCACTGAGGAGATAGCCTGTAGGTCAGCAACTCGTTCAGAATCCACAAACATGACGGGCAAATGGCACATCTCAGAGTGCCCTAAATGGGCCATTTAAGCAGCAGTATTTAGTAAATTCTCATTAGATCAGAGTGTTGTTTCAATGCTGTGCTTATCTTGGAGGACACTGTCAGACTGTTGTTCTCTGCCTGTGTGATTGAGAGATAATGTGATTTCCAGTGTTTAGCCTGTGCCTGCTCCTTCCTGAATGTGATGTTCAGGCCTGCTAATGAGGCACATGACCGATATCTATACTAAAGGCTGTCGGTGTGTGTGTTGCGAGTGCGCGCGTGCGTGTCAGCTGCACAAATGGTTTTTGACTGTCAGGTTAATTTCCAGACAGAGCAGTTTGAGATGTCAGTAGGTCAGAGGGGAATGAGTAGTTTTACTGCCTCCTTAGATTTAGGCACATGTGGCCTTCTCTGGTCCCCGGTTATAATTTCACCCTCAGGTCAGTCAGATGTCCATCCAGGTCAGTGGCTTCAAATGAGCCAGACAGAGAGTCAAATATGCAAGGGAGAGCATATTAGGGGTTGTATCCATGGAGACGAAGGAATCGACGAAGGTTGTTTTATGTATGAATGTATAGTATGAATTTTTCTAACCATAAAATTTTACCAAAATGCTATCGCCACCTACTGCTTTGGCAGATGCGTGATGTTGTTTGAGGCGGATAATTTGATATATATCTATATACACTACCGTTCAAAAGTTTGGGGTCACCCAGACAATTTAGTGTTTTCCATGAGAAGTCACACATTTATTTAGCGCCATGAGTTGTAAAATGAATATAAAATTTCATTACATTAACCTTCTGACGCAATGAGCAAACACATTGTACCATTAGAACACTGGACTGATAGTTGCTGGAAACGGGCCTCTATACACCTATGTAGATATTGCACCAAAAACCAGAGATTTGCAGCTAGAATCGTCATTTACCACATTAGCAATGGATAGTGTATTTCTGATTTAGTTTAAAGTTATTGAAAAAAACAGTGCTTTTCTTTTAAAAACATGAAATTTCTTAGTGACCCCAAACTTTTAAACGGTGGTGTATATGCTGAAAAAAGGTTTGTGTGCATGTATGTGTATATGTCGTCAGTACTGTGAGAATCACTGCAGCATTTCCTTTGAGGTATGGGCAAATTTCCCAGGTGAACAAACCGAGGTTGCAGTCAGATTTAGTGCTTCCCCTGTTTTCACTCATTGCATTTTAATTTTCTTCTTTCCATGTTATTTATGTGCTTTTCCCTCGGGGTATTGGATGTGTGTTTTCTTCCCACCGAGGAGTGGCTATAACCATTATCTAAGCTGTTTTAGCAGAGACCCACATTAACCCGGGCTAGGTGTTTATTTATATTGATAATGCGTGCACATGATCTATAAACAGAGCTAACATTACATTCCCAGGGCATAAATACATTTAGGGGAAACAGGCTGAAATCCCATTTGCTCAAGCAGATGTTAAAAGGAAAAAGAGAGGTGATGCAGCATCAGCAATGGCTTGGAAACATTCCTAGTGTGCTTAAGTTTTTTTCGCTGTGCCGATGAGCATGCATGCGTACTCTGATGCTTTTTACTCAGCAGGTGAGAAATACCGCGTCCGCATCAGGATTTCTTTGAAAAAGATCTTCAAAAACCTCTACATATCGTTTAGAGGGCTTAAGATCCACGGGTCAGAGGAGATACGCAGCATGTGTTAGTTTTTGAGAAGATCTCGGACGGTTTCTGATTTCACTGTCACAATGAAACACGCTTCATCTCGGCTCATCCCGCCCTGTTTCTGTCCCACATTCTGTGTCTCCAGTGGGTTCTGTTGCAGCCAGATCCTGAGTGTTGTGAAAGTCTGTTTATAAAGCCAATCCCTCCCCCCCCGTTGTGACCCTGTGGTTCCCACGCTGGCTGCTGCCTTCTCAGGCCCTTTTCCACTTTTTTTTTTTTTTTTCATTCATGTGTACACCCACACGTGCGTGCACACACACTCATGGAGAGATACACTAAGCTATAAATACAGCGGCCCTGTGAATCAGATTTGAGGCAGCTGTGGACCACAGAGCCTGGATCTGGTTTAGATTCAGCTGATGAAGAACAGTCCGCCTTGGCTGCCTGTTATAGCGCCATGCACTGTTGAGCTTTTCTTGACCTTTTGGCAGGGGTGGCCTTACCATTTCTGTTAACATTAGGTTTGCAAAGGGACGGAAAATTGCTGGTAAATTTTACAGAAATTTTCCATGTAAGTTAAGCTGGGGGAAATATTTGGATTTATCAGACTCTGATACAGCAGATTTGATTTTTGGCACTTTGCAATATGCTGCTGCCTTTTTTGGAGCATTCTTCTGACATTTTTCTGTAGAATAAAATGATGAAGCTTGTAAAAACACTAATGCAATGGCGTGAACAGAAATATAGTCGGTTAAAAAACTGTCCACAAAAGGAAAAGTGACAGTGTTTTCCATGAAAGGTCACACTTTTATTAACCACCATGAGTTATAAAAAGAATAGAACATTTTATTACATTTGCTTTCTGATGCAGTGAGCAAACGCATTGTACCATTAGAACACTGGACTGATAGTTGCTGGAAATGGGCCTCTATACACCTATGTAGATATTACACCAAAGAACAGACATTTGCAGCTAGAATAGTCATTAACCACATTAGCAATGTATAGAGTGTATTTCTGATTAGTTTAAAGTTATTTTCATTGAAAACTTATGAACGGTAGTGTGTATTTACCCCATAATATTATCAGAATTTACTCATCTTTTTATAGTCCGTAGGCCCCAACGTGTGGCTTCAATAGTCATGTACTTTGGAATTGACTTTGGGATTACTTGCATTAAATCTCATTTCAGCCAAGATTATGCTACAATATATTTTACCCCAACTATATTTAAGTTTCCTGTTAGGGGCCATTATTATTATTCTCGTTAATTCCCATGGAAAGTTACATGGAAAGTAACCCTAACTTTGAAAGTTCCTGCAATTTTGCAACCTTAGTTAACATGGATGTTTCTATTGTCCTCTTTTTACAACACTGAAACCTTTTAATATATTTATTTATTGTTTTAAAACTTCCTTTTTTTTTAAATTGCACAAACATGGATGGTTAAAAAATGAGCGAGCCTGTGCAGACATCAGCTTGAAAGGCTCTGTTATCCAAGCTGTAGGATGACACGTAACGAGGCCGCGCGTAGCATGCTTTTTTGAAGCCTTAAAGC
Organism: Lepturacanthus savala; assembly: GCA_030544235.1. Classification (NCBI taxonomy): domain Eukaryota; kingdom Metazoa; phylum Chordata; class Actinopteri; order Scombriformes; family Trichiuridae; genus Lepturacanthus; species Lepturacanthus savala. Next base: position 18,690,242 of record CM060482.1, on the reverse strand, counting down.
CGTGTTGCGGCTTCCCTCACAGGAAACGCTGCTTGCTTGCTCGCAGCCAGGAGGGTGTCTCCGTGGCAACCAAGGCAGGTGAGGGGGCATTAAACAGGAAGAGAATTTAGAGGCTCAGCTGGCAGAGAGCCCGCCACGTTAAACAGCTTAAATCTCCCAACGGCGTCCTCTACCAAAGAACTCCAATGTGTTTCGAAGGCCTGTAGAGATCCAAAGTCGAGGTTAAAGTCGCTGACTGTTTTCGATGATCTTCCTGTGTCAGCGTGAATGAAGAAAAGACAGAGAGAATAGTGCAAACTGAAAATACAGCTCGGTAAGCATTTTTTCTTTTCAGGCCTGCTTTCATGTATCCGTTGAGATTTTCCACCCGGACCGTATTTTTGCACCGTTTTTTTTTCTTTTTTATGCATGAGTGTAGAGACTGCTTGATCTTTATTTTTGCAGACCACCATGGCAGCGCTCTTTTCATGTATATTTATTATGTGTTGGGATGGAGCGCTAATGAGACACCCTGCTCCTGTCCTTTGGTGTAGCAGCCCGAGTGTCTCTCTGGCAGTGTCTGGCATGAGATTTTTTATTTTTTTTCTGCTTCAATTTGAATCGGCTGTCATTCTTAAACCTTTTGGGACTTAAACACTGTTGTCTAAGAGGAAGGTGTCTAGGGAATATATTCTGCCATTTCCCATCCCTCCTATTATGATAATACAATCACAATCCCAGTTGACAGGGATGGTGCTGTTCTGTCGCCTTTTTTGCCTGGAGAAATATTCATTTTTTATTGTTCTTATAACACTGTGCAGTCAAAGTTGAGCTTTGAACTATAAACTCTCCAGCAGCTTTTCACTATCCCTCTCTGTGGTTGTTGTTTTTGGCCTTGATTATAATGCAATTTTGAAGCTGAATCCTGTGATGTTCCCCGCATATTTTTTTTTTCACAGCGCCTTTTAGAGGTTATCTCACATTGATGTCGGGAGGAAAGCTGCTTATTATGGAGTTGCATAATAATTAGACGAGTCAAATTCCTGGAAGTGCTTTGATTTACTTTATAGGATTTAACAGCCAAATTTGAATATTATACACAAAATGTGGCGGTCGTTTGGTGAATGAGCCATATCATTCGAGCTTGAGGCTGCTTATTTTTAGTTGATTTGAGGCAAGACTCATTTTTATTTCCTTTTGACACCAGTTTTTACTTTTTTTTTTTTGGCATGATACGACAGAGCACTGTACGTGTCTTAACCCATCGAAGCCTATGAGCCAAGGTATTTTATGCTTAAAATTAAAAATTTAAATGTTACTCAGAGTTTTTTATGGCATGATAGTAGACAACTTTTTACAGTTTAAGCAAAAAACAAAAAAGTTTCCAAGTGCTTCCTCTCATATACGTCATCAACTTCCTGCCCCTTTCTCCTGAGAACATGGCGAATACAAACCCTCCCAGAAAGAGTCATTTTAGTTATTATATTATTATTTCCCCCCCCCCCCTGACATGTATATATCTAATTAATCAGTCAAGTCTCTAGAAGAATCCCCTCCAAAAAGAAGTTTGTACATGGGATAAATAGATTTGTCAAGATTCAATTCAAAGTTTCAAAGCACTTTGTCATGTGCACAGTGTAGAAACCAGTTTCTCTGTACAATGAAAATCTTATTTGCTATCCACATGAATGCCATATCAATAAAAATAGTAATAAGGTATTAAAGTTCAAATAGAATAAATAACTAAAATGAAATAACACACAAGTTACATAGAATATAAATATAAACTATAAGTAGGCAGATTATCTATGTGCAAACTACATAGGGTGCATGTTCTTATGATGAGGTATGAGGTACTTAAGTAGTTATTTGAAGTTCTAGTTGTTGCAGACTCCTGTCAGCTGTTGAGGATTCTGATGGCAGAGGGGAAGAAAGAGTTTCTGGTTGTTCATGTACAGAGAAACTAGTTTCTTCGTCTGTGCATATGTCAATAA
>CM060482.1:12595769-12740769 GCA_030544235.1 Lepturacanthus savala | reverse complement strand
TGAGATAAGAAGGGAATGAGAATGTGTGGGACGACCCACGTGAGGCAGACAAAGACGGGGGGAGAGAGAGAGAGAGAGAAAATGTAAAAAAAAAATGCACCCAAACATGAGAAACATGCTTAAACTGTGCAATTGCTCAGTTCCCAAATCTCTGGTTTCAAAGAACTTTTCTCAACTAGGGAAAAGAAACACGACACGTCTTGTCGCAAGATATGTTCCAACATGCCGTAACCTGAGAGACAGTGAATGGCACACACACACACACACACACACACACACACACACACACACACACACACACACACACACACACACACACACACACACACACACACACACACACACACACACACACACACACACACACACACACACACACACACACACACACACACACACACACACACACACACACACACAATTAAAAAGGTCAATATATATATTGACACATTACCTTTTTATTTTCATTGATTTATTAAGCTTTCACCAACTCACACATTGCTTTTCATGCTTTTCATGCTAATCATGTTTTAGCCTCCATCCGTCAGTCTTTGGCCAGATTTTTGCCAAATTTTTAGCGAATGTTGGGAACGGTACCGTGAGCGGATGATTACATTTTGGTAATGATCAGGAAGAAATCCTCCTTTCTGAATCACTTTGTAGTTTTTGTTGTTTGGTACCACTGCAGTAAATGGGCCTTCAAACAGTAAACAATTGTTTAGGGCTACCTGGTGGTGATATCTTGCATTGCTAGATTTTTCTCTGATGTACTGGTAGTTTTGCACACTGCATCAGAGACACTAATATAAGAAAGGACTTTGACTTCACCTGCTTTTCATTCCACAATAGTGTGTGTATTTATATATATAGGATAAGTATAGGACAACAATGTTGATTGGAAGTCACAATAGGCTTGTGCTCTCAAAGCGACTTCTAGTTTTAATCCGTTATATTATTATATTTGCGGCCATATTAATTGTGTCAATTTATGTTTTTGCAACATTCATGCTAATGAAGCAAATTAAATTGAAAAAGAGAGAGAGAGAGAGAGAGGGAGAGAGAGAGAGGGAGAGAGAGAGGAGGGCAGAAAGATTTACAGACAAAACAACAGATGCTTTCCGGACAGCAGCTCATTCAACTGGCTGTTTACGCAGCCCTTGAGTTGAGTCTCTGTCTGAAACAGGCTGTTTTTAGCTCCGGCCTCTTGATGGCCCCTCCTGATGACCTCCGATCGGCTCCTTTCAGTTATGTTCAGTTACTGCTGATGAAAGCCCAACATTTCCTGCTTTGGCTGTTTTATATTAAAAGCTTTTAAATTACAAACCAACGGTAGCCTGGGTAGACTCATTCTTCATTGCGCGGAAATTCACGTCCTTCTGCAATTCAGTCTGGATACCAAGGACCCAATTTTCTCCTCAGTGAAGGAGCCAATCACAGAAAGTGGTGCAGCAAGACGATGACGAAACACAGAAGTGACTCTGTTGATAACTGTGGATCCCACATGGCGGCAGAAGGGGATTTAAAATTCAATGCAGTTTTAGTGAGCCAGTCTTTGTTAGAAAGTGTTCCAAGTAATTACACCGCAAGTTCATTTTGAAAAATTAGCAACTTTTACCGCTAAAGTATTTCATCTTCATCGAGGTATGGTTGATATGATGATATGTCTATAAGCGATGTAAAGATATATCTGACAGATATTTATAGTGCCAAATAAACATCTATGGGCTTTCATAAACTACAACTCCAATTTGAACAAAGGAACCCAGGCCGAATATCACTCTACATTGAAATGAGGTCTGGTGTCAGCCAGGCTAAAACTACAGGAAACTTTAATTGTTTCAATTATTTGACGCAAGAATAGTACAAGGAGATGTGCGGATGATGTGCGGATGACCAGCACACATGAGGTAAAACAACTTATTTGACTTGGCATTTAATAGAAAAACACTTATATGAGCTCAACTCAGCCTGACTACCCCCCAAAAGTTGGAAAAACACCATAATGTTAGCAGACAACCGTTTAAATAAATCTGTCACATGCTGATGTCAGCTCAGACTGAAAGTACAAAAAAAAAAAAACATTCAGAAGCAGCCGGTGGAGGGATCATTCTACATAAGTTTGACATCTGACAGAGTAACATCTGACAGAAAATGAGGAAAAGCATTGAAAAGAAGAGAAAAAAGGAAGGAACCTTTGATTTGGCTACTTATCAGCAAACAACAGAGACAATGATTTTTACACTGTTATAAACTGTAAAGCACCAATCTCGCCACTAATGATATACATGAATTAAATTGTGAGCAGCTATCAAGCACTTTCCTGGCTCGGCTTTGAGGTTGCCAAGAGACAGATAATACCAACTGGAGGCTGGCAGTTTATAAGGTCTCAGTGTTAAGACCTAAAATGTCAATATCGGTCCCAAGGGAAGGAATAATTAAGGCATAAAAATCTAAAAGCCTTGTCACATATGGCCGGCCAGCTGTCACATCTGTCTGTTCACATTCATGCCGATAACAACAAGGCCTATACTAAAGCAGCAGCCGAGTATGTAATGGCTGAGCATTAAATGTCAGCTGACTGAGCAACAACTAAAAGCTCGCGCGCAGAATGAGAAAAAGCCTGGCATTTAAAACAATACACAAGCTCTCATTTTAGAAGTTCACTCCCGAGTGGGTTGTCTGCAGGGGAAAAAAAAAAAAAATCTATTCCCTGTGGTTCTACTTCACACATCCCCGGTGTTCAGGGGGAAGCAGCGTTGCAGAACCAGCAGGAGGGTATTTAAATCCGCAGAATTCCTGCAGGATGTCTGATTCAAAAAAAAAAGTCTCCCCCTTTTCAGGCCGGAGAGTGTTAATGGTGACAATACCTCAGTGACATTTAGCTGCAAATATCTGCCCTGCTGATGCAGGCACACCAGACAGGAAGTTTAAATCTAGAAAACAGCGTAGACTTTGTGTTTTTTAAATAAAAAAAAAAAAAGCACATTCACACATAATGTTTGAGATTTAACGCTTCTTGTCTGCTCTTTTACAGTTTAGAATAGTACCATTTATTGAGGAGGGATTTTACTGCATCTTATGTGCAAAATTGCCCTTGGTTCGTTTTGTTACGCTTGGCTTTTTTTAAGCATGAGTAAGTACCAGCTAAAGGATGACAACATCTATTTCTTTTTGTCGTAAAGATCTAGATGAAGGCGTAACTCTCTGCAAACTACCTCGCAGCTCCGCGATTTCATGCATCTCAATACACTTATTATTTGATTCCACCTGACTTTTTAAAGCCACAACTCTCAACTACGCTACATTAAAAGGGACCGGTGCAAATGCACCCTGACTGAGGCCGACGCCGGCTGGATTAGGGCGGGAGTATATCAGCATCTCCGGGAATCCCGAGGGTGTAAATGTGAAAGAGGAAGCTGGGGATGCGTGCGGCAGGCAGCCGGCGGTAGTGACTGACAGGTCAGGTGGGCGCTGCTCAAGCCCCTCTGACTGATGTGAAGTGGTTTCAATTAACTGAAGCAGCCGAGTGTAAGGGAGGGGGTGGCGGGAGGGGGAGGGGGGGGCCGCAGACGAGCCTCCTGACAGATTTTAGGTCCCTCTGACAGGTCCTCTAATGTCCCACAAACTCCGACCTTTCTCCATCTCCTCTTATCTAATTACTAAGTGTCCATATGGAGACGCTTGTCAGCAAATTGGCTGTAACTGCAGGGTCAGCAAGGACGGCCTTTCTTATAAATCCCGGCATACGCTCAGGATATACACTTGTTGTGTTGTACAAAAGCAAAATAGATACAATAGTTTTCATCGTTTTAAAAAGCTCAACTGTTTTAAGTATTCTGAGACCAGGAAACCAGGAAATGGAACATCACAGACACTTCCCATGCCCTACAATGCCCTCCCTGTATGATAATAATAGAAAAGGAGGTGATTAAAATATCCCCAGGATTTCTCAGAAAATCCGAGGGTGCTTTGACATCAACAGCAGCTGTGGTTCAATCGAACCAAAGGCGCTTGGTTTGGTTAGTTTTCATTGGTGTGAAGGCATCAATTAGACTCAATTGCATTATATCCAATTGGACCGAGACTTCCAAAAATTCACTTGACTCCATATGACAAACATCTGGTGAGAACTCAAACTTGGGTCCAAACGAGGGGATGCTAATTATTTTATTCATGAAAATAGTGTGGAGCACGCTGGAGTCTATATGTTACTTAGTAAAAATCTTTATTGTCTGTTGCAGACCAATTAAACTAGTGGTGTGAAAGCATCCTAGACAAAGATATCATTTTCAGGGCGATGTGCAGACGCTAGTGCTAGAAGGCAGGTGAAATGTTTGTTTCACTTTGAATATATGAAGGTAAATCATCGCTTGAGACATCTGGGATGATGAAAAATACATTTGAACTGTGTACATTCCTACTTCAAACCAAAAAGAAATATTCCCACTTGTTTAAAACTCGTATTTGATGAAAGAGTAAACCTACCAGTACACACCAGTTGGCTAATATGTCACATCAATAATGCATCATTTACCACTTTCTCCCCTGAGCGCACACAAAAAGAAATGTGTGTCTACGATGCTATTTTACACACCTTCTCTCCGTCTAGCTTTTGTTCTTCCACTCTTGCTGTTCTTGCTAGTTTTACGTTACCTAATTAACACACACAGGCCTACATAATTTCCCCTAAAGGATACGTTTTATTGTTTTTTTGGCCTCTCATGTAAGCACATCCTCCATTCCTCCACCCTCATTTCCCCTTCTAAAAAACAGATCTCCTTTCTCACTTTTGTCTTTTATTAGAACCGGGTGCATTTTCCACCTTTAAATGACAGCTGGATGCTACCTGAAATGTCTTATCCGGCTGCCATTTTTATGATAAAGTGTCTTCCGCTCTTGTCTCGCTACTTGGTATTCTCCACTGGTGGCGTAAAATCGTCCTTTAGATCTTCTATCACTGTCATCCGTTTTGAAGGTGTGTGTGTGGGTTTTTTTTTTATTCAAACCATCTACCTTATTTGTCATTCTAGACCATTCATTTCTTCTCACTCTTTGGTTCAATGCCAGCCATCTGAGAATAGTTCTGTTGTTCAAACAATGTAAATGAATTGCTGAACTATAACTTAGTAGCTCATTATCTCCAATATCAATGTTTTCCAGAGCAGCTACAGGAGATAAATACTGTCTAAAAACAGTCCAGACAAATCAACTTAACTTGCATTTTGAATTCGAAGAAGACACCATTAGGATCATAAATATACATGTTCTAAATCAAATTTACTGCTGACCTATTTCAATATTGGCCAGTATATCTGTACCAACAAATCACAGCAGAAAACAAGGCACCAGAAAGACTGCAATAGTTCAACTTAAACACCTTCCCTAATGCTGTTAACATCATTCAAAAGCCCTGTCTAAGGCTGCAGCCAACAAACATTTCATTATCAATAGATCTGTTCACATTTTCTAAATCATCATGTATAAAATGTAAAAAAAAAAAAAAAAATAGTGACAAATGTTGTCAAATATATTCAGTTTACTATTATACGAGACTGAAGAAACCCAAAAATATTCGCACAATATTCAGAATCTGCAACCAGACATTTAGTTCTTTTTAAAAAATGACTCAAAATAAAGATCTATCATTGAAAGTGTTGGTGATTCATTTTCTGGCATTTGGCTCGTCACCGTAGTCCTAACAAGGGGTTTAGATAATAAAATGTTTTTCAAGACCTTTCCAAAAAGACAACAAATCTATCTATATATCTACGAAGCAAGAAGCGACCGTGTGTCTGTGGCTCGCGTATCTCTCTGACTCTTTGTGGGCAGTGGGCGTCAAAACATCATTATTATCATTAAAAGTTAAAATCCCATAGACTTACGTATCACAGTGGTATCCTAAAACACTTCTCCTCATGTTGCCTCCCGGCGCTTTAGTTACAATTCAAAGCCCTGTTATCCTGTTGCTTCCTGCACCGATGGTGCAGCCAACGTAAAGAAAGTAGTGTAACGCCTCTCAGCTGCTACATTATTCCTCACACTAACACAGGCTACTGTGGGACGTAACTGTTTCACTCCAAGACACGTTGACAGACCCGTAGGAAATCCCACCACTATCATATAACAGAACAGAATCTGGGCCTGAACACATCTATTTATAAACAGTAACAAGCCCAGGTTGTTACACTATGCAGGAAAAAGTACAAAGTAAGACATTTATTACAACTCCAGTTTTACTTTGGCCTTTCAATACAATTTCCAAATTGATATGTAGACTGAGATTCACACTTTCAACATAAATTGTAGCCTTTTTTTCTTACAATAACCATATTTGCATGTCTCTCCTTACCTCGATGTACGGTCTTTAAAACATGTAACAGTCCAACACAACCTCATTTAGCCAAACATAACAAATCTACTTAAGCTTACACTTTTCTATAGGAATACATACTTATCATTCCTTCCCAGCACTTTAGCTACAATTCAAAGCTCCATTGTCCCGTTTCTTTCTGCACCGATCATGCAGCCAACAAAGTGTATTTTACAAAGGTAAAAGAACTAAGATATATTTAAGTCTGGTTTTACTTGGCTTATCCACACGATGTAAAGACCGACATGTAGATAGAGATCCGCACTTTCGCTTCCGACGGACACTGCACTAGTTAAGTAAAATAAAATAAAAACATCATGAGTTAAAACACCCCCCTTCCGCTAAACACTTGCCATTTCCCTAGACAGGTGACGCCTCCCCACCCCTCCCCCAGATCCTCACCCCGTTTCGTGCTCACCTAGATCAAAGTCCCCCGCACATCTGTTCCCCTTGCTGCTGCCATGACCAGCCAGCTGGACCGTGTCCGTCAGGTTCCCGCGTCTGCAGGTGTGTCGGTGCCACGTGCGCGTCCGCAGCACGGCCTTCTTGGCGAGCTGTGAACACAAACAGCGGAAAGAATCAACACGACTGTCGTCATGAGAGCTCGCGTGGGTGTGAGCCAGCCGCCTTATCGTATTCTTGCAAGAGACTCCTTGTCAAGTTGACTGTTGTGTGCACATCTGTTATATACAGTAGGAGACTTGAATGCAGGATGTTTGTTTTTTTTTTGCTTTTTTTTTTTGCAGATTGAGCGTGTGTGCTTGCGTGCGCGTCTGTGTGACAAGATATTACAAAGACACATGTTTTACGGAGACTGTAGCGCGGTTTACACAGCGAGGCGGAACGAAGTGGGACAGGGGGGCCCTCCTTATGTAATTACACCCGGCATTAAAACGCTAATCCAAACACAAACTGTATCTGGACTGTATCCAAACAGCACACTAAGCCACAGGTGTAAACACAGCCATGACGAGAAAAGCAATCCCATTCCACAAATCAGATAATGGCGCTTAAAGCAATAAGATTCGAAGACGACTTAATGCTGGCGTAATACTCCTCGGGTGTGTTTACACTGACCCATAAATACGGCTGCAAAAATCTTCGTGGATACAATTCTAAATGTGCTAATGTGGTGTATGACGGGCCCCGCAGAGATCCCAGTAACTCTGCAGCCATCATAGAGGTACGCGTGAGTTCTACTACTCTTTGGAACACCACCTCTAGCCAAACGAACATGACCGAGGACGATTACTCGCGCTCCGCACATGCCTGCCGAACACAGGCGGACAGGATTGCACAGGGGGGGTTTTTGCTTCGCCAACCATTATTCTAGAAAGGTCTGAGGATTATAACACAATGTTTAAATCTAAACAGCCGCCATGAGGCTCTTTGGGCTCACAATGCAGCCAGTCTATAAAGTCGCCTGACATTTTTAAACATTTTGCCTATACTAGAAAAAAAATAAATGAGTCGATTTTCTTTCATAAGTATCTCATAAAGCATAAAGCTGCATTTAAAAAAAAAAAAAGGAAATAACGACTTGAAACAAGCTATAAAATTGCGAGTCACAAGTTGCCTCAGAAGTCAAATAAATCGTGACACCGACAAAAACAGTAACTTACGTTTGGCCCAGACATACTGAGGAAAGAATAGACTTTTTTTTTTCCCCCCGCTTTGTATTCATGACCATTCCTGTGGGTTTTTACCTCAGAAAGAGGAGAAATGATCTACATGAATGAAGGAAATATCTTAAGAGCCCGCATGTTTACACATACATACCGAGGAAATGTCAATCAGATGCAAAATACAGAGGTCGAGTCCTGAAAGAAATGTCAAACAGGTATCTGGGCTCTGTGATGTGTGTGTGTGTGTGTGTGTGTGTTGTGTGTTGTGTGTGTGTTGTGTGTGTGTGGTCAAAGGGTGTGCACAGCCTTTTGATCAATAGCTAACCTGAAATGAATACGTGATTATTTCCACTCGACAAAGCAGACGTGCCCTCCAAACTTGACAACAAAATAGACATGATCCAGATCAATAGGCCCCATTTCTAAATCTATTTAACAGCAGCCTATGCAGAGTGGCTACGGAGAGAACACCTCTCCACTATGATGAATGAGGATTTTTGTTGCTTTTTATGTGTGAAATCTAGCAGTTAAATTGGAACTGGAACTTCAGTGAAGCCTTTTTCGTGATCATTGGTTGACATTATTTTCTCATTTCACCGTTTGGGAACGAGGCATGTAGCTTATTATCCCATGGTTACAGACAATACTGGCTATTTTCAGATAAGTGCATGGCTTTGGCAAAACAGCCTCATCACTAGGATGTATTAACAGCGTGCAAGCTGCGAGTTTCGGGTTATGGCTTATTTTACATGTTGCAGTTCAAAAATTGAAGTGTTCCACGGGGGAGGGGGGCTATCATAATACTTTCAAATATACAAATATACAAGTGTTGTAAAGTCGGTGGCGGTGGAACATATTCCGCGATTCTGAAAAAAGATTTGAAAGAGGTGCTTATGGTGTGTGTGTGTGTGGATATGTATCATGAACATACACAGCAACCATTGTTGAATTATTTTCAGGTGTAAAAAGGTGAAATGACCATTGGCAGAACTGAAACTCAACTTTTCCAAAAGCCCTTTGATATGGAAGACGGTGATAAGAAAACAGCGTTTTCTATAATATATAGTTGTTAATAGTTTTTTATAATATGCTTATATTTCATGCCAGACACCATCAACACTCCTGTAACTTTCTCTAGCAATAATTTGCAGTGATATTACTGAGTATTGTGGTAATGTAATGTAGTGTGTGTGTGTGTGTGTGTGTGTGTGTATATACACACACACATACACACACACAATTAAGTGTTTTCCATGAAAAGTCACACTTTTATTTACCACCATGAGTTGTAAAATGAATAGTTTGAAGTTATCTTCATTGAAAAAAACAGTGCTTTTTTCTGAGCATCACGAGACAGCACGGTTCCCTTGAAAATGGAAGGCAGAAAAATGAACAGGACACGGACGTGGGAGAAGTAAGGTGAAAGATCTGTCAATGTACGGAAGGTTGAAAAATGGTTAAAATTGCAAGGAGCGAAACAGCTGTTCAAACAATAGTCAAGAAGCAGAGGAACAAAAAAAAAAAAGGAGATACACCGAAGGGATGGAAGACGAATTAAGCAGAGGGCAGAGAGGGACACAAAGAGATGGGTAGCTGAAAAAAGATTCAATTCTTCTCTCAAATGGGGGGACAAAGGAAGGTTTGCTCCTCTCGGTCTCACTCAAACCTGCACACACTTTAACAGATCAATATGTACAAAGGAACAAAAACGCCAGGGGGTTACATCAAGCGCTTGACTACCTTCAAAAAGGGACACAGAGGATGAATAACTGACACAATTAGGAGCATAACTGTCATCACAGCCAATCAACCAGGTTCCGCCCACACACGGCGCCGAGCAATAAACCCTTCCTGAGGTGGGGGATTGCTAATTTCCGCCAGCGATGCAGCATGCGCCACTAACAGTGAACACTATACATCAAAAGGTGTAAAGGCTATGGCATTCTGATGCAAAAAAAGAAACATGAGACATGTACGAAATCGCTCCATCGCAACGCGCTCGGGGCTCATTTGCATCCAGAGAGAAAAGCTGACATTTAAATATAATCCTGCTGACATGCAAACTAAGTGCAGCCAATTCCATAACCCCACATGTGCATCAGAAAGAGAGTGATGTGGGAATCTGAAACCAATCACAGGTGGATGCATACTCTGACTCAATAAAATACAAACTAAATTTAATCAGCTCTCAAGCTCCCCCGCCGTGACATTTCCTCTTCCATTTCTCCATCTTTCACCCTACCTCCATTTCTCTACTGCCCCCCCCAACACACACACACACCCCACACCCCCCCGCAACTGCCGCCTGCCTTTCCTCGCTCCGTTTTTCATTCTAAATCTACTGATTTCTCCCTCCATCCAAAACAACAGCCATTCCAGAAAGACGGCCATCAATCTTCATCAATGAGACCAGAGTGCGAGAGAGTGCCAAGGCTACAGCAGATTACTATCTTCCCTTACCTCCACTCAACACTGGATAACATATAGAAAGAAAGGATGGGCAGGGGGGAGGGGAGGGGAGTGGGAGCGGGGAAGGGTCGCGAGCAAGTCAAAGAAACAATCTCAGATAGCAGAAGGACACATTAGATCGTAAAAGCCTCAAACAAACTTCCACCCCCTGTCAACAGCGGAGGCTTTTCAAGAAAAGAAGGAATGGCAGCGGAATTTTAAAAACTCTAATCCTAGCTGGCAACTCAAAACCTTGACCCTTGGTTTATTCCCACAAAGAGATCCGCTAACGGAAGTAAGTATTCAGTTTACTGCAACAAACGATGAAGGAACGCCATAAATATCACATTTCAGAAGCTGGACTTTTTTATGTATATTTAAAAATAAGTCCAAAAGTTTGAATCTAAAAAGGCACTTGAAAGATAAGCAAATGGTTTCAAACAATTGTTCAAGCACTTTCCTCCGCCAAAGAGGTTATGTTTTAGCCTGCGTCTACCATTACTTCATCTAGCACACTTATTGCCAAATTTCGGAGTCATGAAGCCCCGCCCAGCACTCTATTACTCACTATTTTACAATAATGGTTATATGGTCCTTGGAGGTCAATCTGTGCCAATCACTACGCTCTATTGACACGTTAAGTATATATATATATATATATATATATATATATATATATATATATATATATATATATATATAGTATTGTATAGTCAAGGTTACACATTTTAGGGGACATAAACATAAGAAAAATCACAATTTTGAGTAGAAGGGAACTTTAAAGTGCTGATAAGATACAACTGACAGATTCTCCAGAAACTGCATCACACCATCCACAAGATAATTTTAAGGGACGCAACAATTAATCGGTTTTATTGAAAAAATAATGAGATATCAAATCTTTTTAGTAATTTTGTTAAACAAAAATGCCAAACTTCTATTGTCCCAGCTGCTTTTATTTGTCCTAAATGATGGTAAACAAAGATTTTTCACTGTTTAGTGGTTAAAATGAAAAAAAAAAATAAGCAGCAGGTTAATAGAATATATAATATAAAGAGAAATGGGACGAAAAAAGTTGCATTATTAATTAGCTACATCTGATATGTCGCCTGCTGAAAGTGTCAGTCAGCGATGGCTAAGACTGTTCCATGAAGGTTTTTCACATTGCTCGTTGCTACTAAGAGATAGATGTGTTAGTATTGGAGCTTAACAATATGAGAACCAGATCCAAGACGGAATCTGGCCATTCTAAATGTTCAGTACTATGAATCAATGTGAGTAAATAGACACAGCTGATGTTCAGATGCTTTACAGAAAGCTCCAAAATTAACCTTCCTCCTCAACAGAGCTGTGACAACGCAATGAGAGTTTATTATGCCTGACAAAACTCCCCATGTAGGCTCTCCTCAAGCAAACAATTACTGGCTGCGTATTTTAATCTGTGTGTGTGTGTTGCAGAAAGTGTTAAATCCTAAATTTGCAGCTTCATGATGTCTAAACACTCTGGGAGGAGTGTGAACGTGTGTGTCGGAGCCACCGACACACACACACACACACACACACACACACACAGACACACACAGACACACACACACACAGTGGTGGAAAAGCCGGAGCCGCGAGGACAGGAAATTATCACCAGCCACCAGCCGAACGTTGGTAAAATATGAAAGTGGCTGGTGGAATTCAAACACAAAATAATGATTTGCTATTGAGTGGCTGGTGAATGTTAACATTTAATCTGTCGGTGGCTGCTAGATGTTCACACTTTTAAAAAGTTAATTTCCCAGCCTGGCCCGCGATCTTGCAGTTGAGTGTTTTTTAAATGAGCCGCCTCGCTGCCCTATGTGTTGCGGTGGTAATATGTCAGACACAACCAGTAAATTCAAGGCCAAGTGTGTATAAGGAACCCCATGAGACAAAGGAAAAGGAACCATAGGGGAAAAGGGGGGGTGGTAGCATGGGAAATTCTCCTTTTAGCTGTGAACACAAGCATGATACAGCCAAGGTGCTGTGATCTCTTTTTAAAACATGCGCATCCTGTTCCATCCAAAGACCACCACACTGTGCCTACATTCACCAATTGAGCGTGATACGGCTATTTGCTATGCAGCTCCCTCGCTGAGGAGAGCCTACATGGGGAGTTTTGTCAGGCATAATAAACTCTCCTTGCGTTGTCACAGCTCTGTTGAGGAGGAAGGTTAAACTTAGAGCTGTCTGTAAAGCTGTCCCACTGCAGCGGCGGTGCTCTGACAGGGGATAAGCATAGTGTGGCTTCTGTTGGGCGAGGAGGAGGAGGAGGAGGAGGAGGAGGAGAAGGCTGCGGTGGGGCTCAGCCCGGCGCTAAAGACTCTGACACTAACATAATCACTGATAATTGATTCTGCTGGTGAGTAAGGTGCGACATTAAAGGATAAAAACAGCGGTGGCGGCGAGGCTTAATGCGAGCTGATGGGGCCGACGCCGCCTGTCACACGCGCCGTCTAATCACACGAGAGAGGGAAGATTCTTGAGACGTACCATCAGATCACTATCAGCTCCTGGACCCTCAAAGGGGCTTTGATCAGGGAGGCGCGGGGCGCACGGGGGCCAAGGACAGCGGAGGGATGGAAGTGGAGGACGGAGGTGAAGAAAGACGAGGGAGACGGGCGTCCGTCGGCACTGAGACGCCATCACGGGACCGGACAGAAACGGCAGCGCGTTGTCGTTGACCGCCACCCAGACGTCAAGCGGCAATGCAAGTCCATCAAGCTCAATTTGGGGCGATGACCTCGTCCAGTCAGGTAACCCCCATAAAAATATGCAGCGTTGATTTTATTTTTGCTCCGATTTCATTTTGCATCCGACGTTCACTCCAGTCTGGATGCTGTTGAACTCTAAAATAAAGCTCAAACGTTTAGTCAAACCACAGGAGGTTCATCACAATCATTTTAATGATCCTTTCATCATTTGAGTCATTTATCAAGTACAAGCCAAACTTGACCTAGTTCCTGCTTCTCAAATGTAGGGATATGATTATTTTCTCTGCTTTATGGGACTGAATACTGGGTAGGGCTAAAACTGACAACTATTTTGATATGACGACTATGTCGATTATTCTCCCGATTGTTTACAATTACAACAAACAATTAATCGATTAGTTGTTTGGTTCATAAAATGGTGCAAAATGTTGATCATTGTTTCCCAAAGCTGAAGATTCAACCTAAAATCTTGTTTTGTTCTGACCCAAAGATCATCAGTTTACTATTATAGAAGACTAAAAAAAACAGATAATAATCTGATGAATTATCAAAATAGTTGTCAATTATTGTAATTGTAATAGTAACAACTAATATATTAATCAACTAATTGTTGCAACTCTCATCGGGTTTGGTGTTTTCTGAGGACAATTGGCTTTTTTTTTTTTTGCTATTTTCTGATGTTGTATCCTTATTTAAGTAAACAAATCTACTTTAAGCTTCCGCCTTTTTTAAAGGAATACATAGTTACTACGGGCAGTACACTAGACTGTTTTATTTAATCAGTCAGCTGCTTCTTTAACATCACTATAACTGTTGTTTTCATTTCCTTTGTTTGTTCCTTTGTCTTGGCTACTTCGACCATGCATTTCATCTATCTATATCTATATCTATATCTATTTGTAAATATCTTAGACTACTTCCCTGTTAAACACACACTAAAATAATATGCAAAGAAAACAGAAGATTAAAATAAATGCAGCCTGTACAACATGTTCAGGGGTTAATCAATTTATTAACTGTAAATTTGCTTAGCACTTGCAATAATTAAAATAGAGCACAACAGTCTGCTATTCTTGCAATTACAATTTAGCTAATGTTATTCTCATTATGCTATAATAAAATTACTACTATCGCCAACTTTATATAGTTGTATGGTGCCTGTGGGAAACGTTTGATTAAAACTGAAATAAATCCGAGTCATTTTTCAGTGGTGATAAACTATGATTTTTAACCTGTTCCACCTGTAATTTGAGCAGACCCGTGTTTCTTAACATGGCATGACATGGAGCAGTGATTCTACTGACCCCCCCCCCCCAAGCTTTGCTATTAACATGTAATGGAGACACACGAGGTAAGTCTAGTAACGGTGACTGGGGTGTGCCTATCTGCTGAGTGAACTGATGAAGACGGAGGGCTCCCCGTAGCCTTACAGTCAGAGCTCTGACAAATTGGTCAGCCTCTACCCTTTCCCCAACTGCAGGAAGGATGTGCGTGTGCATGAGAATCAGGCATGGCTGCCTGCTAGACTGGAACTGACAATATTAAGTGGCGGTGTGACCGATTTCATGAACACACAGAGGCCAGGAGCACGGAGGGGCAGGAAGGCCTCCATTATGTCACTGAATAGTCGACATAAAAAGAGCTGTCGGGCCGACGTGCGCCTCCTCCGCAGCACCAACGGACTCACCTTTACCGAATTAAAGGTTGCCGAGTACAAACAGCGTGAGATAGACAGGCGTTCCTGCCCTGTGCCGTGGACATAAACACACATCACCCCGTGTTAAAAATGGCTGGCGGAAGATCAAAGATTTTACAGGAGGTTTAACGGGGCTCCTTCAGACGTAGACTACAGGGGCCGGATATCTTACAGAGGAGCAAGGGAGGAAAGAGAGAGGCGTGAAGGGGGGGGGGGGGTGAGGGAAAATGGCAAATTAGAGGGGAGCAGAGAAACCCGCAGGCTGACGACAGTAGGGAGAGGAGAGGAAGAGAGGATGAACGAGCAAGTGAAAAAATGCAAATGAGAGGCTGCCGAGCAAAGAGGAAAGAGAGGAGAGAACGTGAGAGATTACTATAGGAACTGTTGGAACAGAATCTGAAAGCAGAACAAAGCTGACAATGAGGGAAAAAAAAATGTGGCGGGTGTGTGTGTGGGGGGGAGGGGGAGGGGGGGGGTCAAGAGCGTAGAAGGAAATGGCAACTCTCCTAACATGCTCCTAAAATGGGCCCCGCGCTTTCTCACATGTCCTTCAGAACATAGCGCTGGCAGCTCCAGACATCACAGCACAATATGTTCCGAGGTAGAAAATGTGAGGAGCCACAGAGAATGAAAAAGATGAAGAGCGGCGGCGAGTAATAGGGAGCGGTATTATAAAAGGGACCCGGAAAGGCGGCCCGTGGCATCTGTTTGTCACGAGCCAGGACTGGCAGGTGGAGCCGCTCCTCTTCGTACTCCTCCACCAGCAGCCGGAGGTGAAGCCAAGTCACCGCCTGCAGCCTCCAGGGAGAGAGGATAGGCCTCGGGAAGGGGTCACCCACAATCACCGACCAAAACGATACAGAGGGACCCGCGAGGGCATCATTAGCAGAGGAGCCGCGGCGTCTCCCCGTCTCACGACAGACCCCCTCGGAAACGTGGCCAGTCGCAGTCCCTCGCAGATAAAAAAAAAAAAAAAAACACACCCCTGCACATCGCCATACAGCGGTGTCAGCCTCACCTTCATGAATATTCATCCGCCTCATTAACACTCAAGTGGGGAAAACACAGCATATTGCATGAGACTCCCGTTAGCTGGCGAGTTGAGGGAGGCAGAGGAAAGGGGTAGGAGAGACTCGACAATGAAGGAGCAAAGGGGAGGAGAGGCCGAGTTCGAGGCAATGATTTTTTTTTTTCCATTGGCAGCAAATTTTTTTGAATGTTTGAGCGGATGCCGGTGGGGTGGGGGGGGGGGTCTACCGAATTGTTCGGGGAGCTGATAACCTCCTGTCGCTTTTTTTTTTCCTCATGAAGCCAGACTAGGGCAGCGAGAAAAGCAGCGTCAGCAGCAGGGACGGCACAGCAGGGGCACGGGCTGGGAATTACAAACCATTTTACCCTGCAAATCCTCCGGCAGTAAACCGCTGCAATTCCTCTGCTAATGTCTGGCTGTTCACAATAACCGCTGA
Organism: Lepturacanthus savala; assembly: GCA_030544235.1. Taxonomy (NCBI): domain Eukaryota; kingdom Metazoa; phylum Chordata; class Actinopteri; order Scombriformes; family Trichiuridae; genus Lepturacanthus; species Lepturacanthus savala. Next base: position 12,724,423 of record CM060482.1, on the reverse strand, counting down.
ACTGCATGTGTGAATAAATCTCGACCTGAGCCGCGGCCGCACAGGCACCGGTACGCCTCCAACTTCGGTCCCTCCGATACACCCTCACACGCGGCCGTACTGACGATGCCGTCAGTCCACTCTCTGTCTCCGAGCCGCTCGCCAACAGGCGCGCAAGTGGCCAGAAACTACCACACACAGAGAAAGGATTATTTCCTCTTTATGCGGTAGTGCCAGTGAATCTCTTAACAGAAACAGCCAACGGGGGAAATCTCCCATCCTGCAGCCGTGTCCTCTGGAGAGACTCTAGAAAGTGTAGAAACAGCCGAGTGCATTTCCTCGAATCTTTCTCTTTTCGCCGAAAGAAGAGAAGGCGGCCGCTCTGGGGGGAGGAGGAGACGATGCAAAGTGTCGGCCGATGCCCGAAAACCCGGGACCCACCAGAGTCGCACTAGTACTTTAAAGGTCACTGATTGGCCGGGACAAAAAGCAGCAGTACCATAATTGGAGCAGGTCTCTGAAAATCAATAGCGCTGCTTACATGAGGGGCTTCCAACAAAGCTATTTCATATTCCACCGTCTACACGCGGCTTCTTACAAAAAAAAAAACTTCAATTTCAAAATGGTATGAACTATCGATTTCACAGCCACTATTCTTACGCTCTCTCTCTCTCCACCTTCTCTTGCCCTTTCTCTTCTCAAGTCTCCTTCCCTTGACATGCAACTCCCCTCCCAGTCTCTGCTGAAGAGAAATGTGAGTGTTTTTGTGTCCTTTTATGTTGTGGCTGAGGGGAGTCAGGTGGTCCTTATGTCCCAATGTGTTGGGTTGCATTATGCGTTTGCAATGGGGTGGGACCTATTAATTTGAATTGATTTGCATGTAATGTGAAGACTCTGAAGGAACTCCCCCGCAGCAATCGGCACACCTGCAGCGAATTAACCTGCTATACAGTGATTGGCTGAAATGGACTATAAAACAGGCACCCCGGAGCACCGCCGAGGAGCGCTGGGCCAAGCAGATGCGCGTGCAGCAGGAAGAAGGAAGGACGTGCTGTCTGGGTGGAGCATCACGCCGGAGCGTGAGCAGCGAATAAAACAATCCGCGGACTCGTCGATGCCCCGCTGTGCTGAAAAGTGCCGGCGCTCCGCCTCGTCCTCCTCCCGAGGTGTTTGAAACGGCCCGTCGGACCGAGCGGCCTGTGACGGCGCTCGGCGACCGCCATAGAAGAGTGGGGGCGGCAGAAACAGAAGGCGCGAGGTAATAAATCATCAGTTTTGAAACTTTAATTGTCTCCGTCCGTTACTTGCACACCGGAGCTCGAGCAAAACCGGTGACACTTAGCCGTGACCTTCTCTAATTGATCTACTTCAAATCCTTTTACAAGCAGCATGGCTTCATTATTGGGACAAGGTCTTTCTAAAAGTGAAGTGCTCTCTCAATGCAACATGAATAACAAAGGTAACTACAACAATCTCTTCATCATTCTGGTGTCTGTTAAATACTGAGAATTTTTCCTTTCTCTTCGCTGAGCCCCGCAAAGACCAGTTACAACAGGTCTAAAAAAAAAAAAAATCAGATTGTGATTTTTCTGGCAGATATTACAATTTCATTCACGATTTTCTTTCAAATTAGGTTTCACTGCACAACAACATCTACAAGCATCACAGAAACTTACTTATACCATTAAAATGATACATGCCATGACTCTAATGCAAGAATGAAAACTAAAATCAAGATTTGATTTCAAATGTAGACCTAATTATTAACAAGAAACATACTCTACATATGCTATATGCTACATCTATGTCTGAAATTGCATTCAGGCCTAAGTTACAATTTATACATGCATTTCAACAATCATAATTGTCTACCCCTTACTTTTAACTTGGTCAGTCTAAAAGAAGATTGAGCTGCATTTCTTGTATGAAATTGCTTCATAACATGACTGTCGAGCAGTTTATGCGCACGGCAACCATGTTGGATTTTGAACTCAGGGTTGCTATGCACGGTGTCTGAATATTCTGAGGCGGTCGACTACATCCTCTCCTGACTGACTCAGCAGACAGCTGTAATCTCATCTCTTCTGCTGCAATATCAACAGCTGCTGCCACATGCAGATTACTGAAAGCACCATCAGTCAAGGGAACTTGCCCTTTCAGCTCCATGCCCCGAAAAGCATGTTAACACCGAAATTGAAAAAAAAAAAAAAAAAAACAGCTAAACTGAAAAATGTATTTTCTAAAAAATCTTCTCATATTTGCTATTGTATCACACCTGAAAGGTAACACGCTTTCCTGCAGGCTGAATGCTCTGAGACTCATGACTTAGGCCTCGCCTTCCATCCCTTCCAGTTCTGACACGGTTCTCTGTAGCTCGGCAGAAGCCTCGGGTAGGATCAGGTCGTTTCCCTGTACGATCCGGCTGAGGCTCCCTCGTTCTACAGTAAACGTGGCTGAAGGCGCAAAACCCCATCTCACGCTCTATCTTCAAAAATAATTCCAGAGATTGCAGCAAATTACATCATTTCTTGGAACAACACGGTTAAGAGAAGATTGAGCAACCCGTTTATTTTGAAATACACAGCGCTGTCTCCTCTCGCCCTTCCTCTCACATCAACAGAGGGAGCGGATGCAGATAGGTGGATCATGTGCCGCAGGGTTCGTCCTGTGCTGCTGGTTTAACATGAGGAATCCTTTCTCACACACACACACACACACACACAGAGAGAAGTATGTGTCGCACAGTTCCTACTGCAGAAAGATTTATCCGTCTTGGGCTGATTTCTTTTGTAGCATGTGTGACATGTGTGTACAACAACTGTCTGAACTGCACCTAGATGCTGTTTATTATCAGCCGGACAGCTCTACAGTCCCTGCTGTCCGTCTATGACTGAGTGTCTGATTCAACAAATGCCACCATTGGTCGTCTGCTTCTTGTTGCACTTTCCCCATCAGCGAGGGCCGTAATCACCATTGAGGATATGACCTTGGTATTTTTTCATTAAGTTTCATATTAATTTTTCCCCTTAGGTTTTATTTCAGCAAGTACAAATGTTAACACAAAGCAGAAAAAACAAATATATACAGCCCAACTGATTATCATGACATCAACGCGGCCTCACGTGACAGAGATGCTCGTATATTTGACCCGTTAAAAGTGAACGTAAACACCATTGCAATGATACTGTGACTGCAGGTCTTTTTTTTAGAACGACGCATTCGAACGAATCTGAGGATGCGACGTAAGAGGCTGCATCAATTAAGGTTAGCATTTCTTCCAGCAAGAAAGACAGAGGATCCCCAGGCAAAGAGGAGGAAAGGTGAAACACTTTTATTGACCACCATGAGTTGTAAAATGAATAGAAAAATTGTATGACATTGGCCTTCTGGCGCAATGAGTGATGGGCCTCTATACACCTATGTAGATATTGCACCAAAAAACAGACTTTGCAGATAGAATAGTCATTTACCACTTTAGCAATGTAAAGTGCTTATTTCTGATTCGTTTAATACTATCTTCGTTGGAGGAAAGGAAATTTCTAAGTGACTCGAAACTTAGTGTATTAGGTCATATATATATATATATATATATATATATATATATATATATATATATATATATATATATATATATATATATATATATCAAAATAATTTGGGGGGACACACCAAAGCCTGCAAAGATGAGGACCACTGATCGCTCCATCCAGTGGATGAAGTGGTGATTGAGTTGGTGCTTTTGTCACACTCACCCTGCTCCAACATGATCTGTGCAACTCCACCATTTTAAAGTGAAAGTCTACAGTGAAATACAAAGAGCTACGCCTGGCGGTGAGTTATAATGTTTCCCATATCAGCCATACACAGTCTGTTTTCTCTCATTTAACACCTAAACTCTAGTTTCTGGATCCATGCCTTTATTTCCTGGACACATTGTAGTTTTCACCACTTCCCTCAACACTTAGTTGGATTAGGCCTCTCTTCACTTTTGAGTATAACCCAGTGATTTAAACATCAAAACGACATCCTTTCTCAAATGCCAAATCCAACATTTCAGCCGTGACAGAGCTGGATCTGGTAATCAAACCACAGGTCACCATTTTCCAGGCTTAAATGCCAGATAATATCAGCTGAATTGGATCTGACTTTTGGGGCGGTGACACTTCTAACCAACTGTATTGTCATTAATTGATATTCAGAAGGCTTCCCCGGGTCACAGGTTGAGCAGCCCAGCAGAGACCAGGGACCTGACCGGTTCAAAAAAAAAAAAAAGAAAAAAATACCGTACATCCGAAGTCAGCATGCATGCATGATTTAAACGCATCTAAATGGCAGATGGCGAGAGAGCTGCCTCGCGTCTGGCTCCGAGACAGAAGCGGTGATGTAGGAGAAGCAGAGGATGAGGCTGCGTGTTAGAGTGAGGAACGACTTGGCTTGTCTTTAAGATTACTTTTACTCTTAAAACATTCACTTCATCTGTGTCACTCCTGCTCCCAACTTGTTATTGGAAAATAGCTCCGTGCAGGAACGCTGGAAAACCATTCGATGCCGGCACTGTCTACATCAGTCACACGCTGACACACACATACACACAGAAAATACATTTCATCCTCCATATCCGAAACAGCCAATAGCACTGGCAGGCATTTGCGACCCCAATCCATATTTCAATTTCTCTCCTCTCATGCAAACTAATTCAATACTTGTTGCCTTCCCTCACAAGCGATCAGCAATGTGAGAAATGAGCTTCTTCTCATGCTGCATCCATAAAAGCCCCAATCAGAGACGTTTCTGAGTTGGCCTATGTCTATACCAATTATGTCTTAGTAGACCTGTACACAGGCGGATTCGGAGAATTTGAGGATGGGGAATCAGTGCGACAAATTGCAGATCGTTTCTTCCTATACGTAGGGCTGTGCAACGTTTTCTATAAAGTCAATGAATAAATAGTTTCAAATTGTCTTGGCTGGTCAGAGACATTCTGCTGTAAAGAATCACCGCATTCTGCGTCACGTCCGTCTCTTCTGTGTTTGTTTGTGGTGTTTTACAGAAAATTCCAGACACAGGCGTGTGATTCACAACACAATGAAATAAAGGATTTTTCTATCATCACATGATACTGTAAGCTGTTCATGGTCATACGGCACCGACCGACCTCCAATCGCTCCGTGCTCCTATTCAGTCCACATTAGCTTCATACTGTATTTTGCATGCGATCAGTGTTTAAAACAAATATTGCACATCGCATATTTAGTGAACTTGTTAAACTCCATCACAAAACCAGAAGCAGAGAAGCCAAAGCTGTGGGCTGTGATGACACTGGCCAACGCTTTCTGGAGCTGATCCACCAACACTGACGAAGAGCCAGCTCCGGGGAAGGCTGGCCACGGTGACGAGCTTTGGGGAATGTCATGTACATCCTCTTATTCAGGCTCATCAGCGGGTAAAGGAAAAATAATTTAAAAAAATAATCAGTCAAGTCAGTCGATCAAGCTCGATCGGGTTTCTGACAACTGACCGATTTTCCAACAGCTCTTTCCTCATTTTTTCCAAAGCGCAGATATTTGATGTACTAACTGCAGTGTTTTTCCAAGGTAAAGATTCACACATCTAGACATCTTGGCCTGCAGCAAACAAATCCCCAAAAGCACATCACCAAAAGGTAACTTAAGTATAAATAGTAATTGTGTGCATGGAGTCCAGCTGAGTCGGTAAAACCGCACTATTCATTCATACTTCACGGCTATGGACTAGTGATTCTTACAAAACAATTAGTTATTAACACAAGACACTGCGCTAAAACACACCCATAAACTTTACCCGAGTACAATTTGCTTTTGTTTTACGTCTGAGTGAGCGCAGACGTTTCCAGGCTTTTTTCCACATTTTAACACACAGATTGGTCCATAATGAAAACTGCAGAGAGCACAAACATTTCAGATTGTGTGCCTGTAATTAGCCGAGGTGCAATCACAGAGCTTTCCAACATCACAAACAAGCTTCCATGTATTTTACTTTACTTTTGCGTCTATATCTAGTGACATGTCAAATATCAAAAACACAATTATTAATGAGACTCAGGCCGGTTTGACACATGTTGGAATGATGACTGAATTGAATAATAATGTTGGTCAGAATCATTATTCAGCTGCTGTGTGTCACAACAACCCGGCCTCACGACTTTTCCTGGTACCATCATGAAAATAGAATCTGTTAACGTGCTGTCATCATGTTTTATGCCTTTTTTTTTCGTGAAAGGGACACATTTCCCTGTCTTATGTATTTTGATGGCCAATATGCGACTGGTGCACTGGGAGCGCTAAGTGACTGAGAGGAAGGAAACACAGCTTAAAAGTGTTTTGCGAGTATTCTTCTCATTTCTTAGAAGCTCACAGACGATGAAATTAGAATGCAATTTCAATTGTTAAAAGTAAGTTCACGTCTCATTTAAGGTCCAAACCGATCACAAATGCAGAATTCGCGATTCAAATTCGAGAGATGACGTCATAAGTGCGAATGTATCCCTTGACAACAGGTGATGCTCAGCTGACTGCTCTGCATTATTTGCGTTTCCATCCAAATGTATTGAAATATTAGAACAGATTTAGTGAAATGGACAAAAAGAAAATGCAAACTAATGCCTGTTTCCATCCATTATTGCTATTACTGGGAGGGTTGGCCACGAGTTGACGTCAAATGTATCCCTTGACGACAGTCGAGTTACTAACTCAGTTACTTTTTGGGAGTAGTAACTAGTAACTGACTAATTACTTCAGAGCCCAACACTGGTCACAACCGGTAGCTGAAATGTCGATCATTGTTTCCCAGGAAACCAGGATATATTCACATTTAATTGGCAGGAATCAGAGAAATTGACCGTTTTTTATTTAAAAAAGGACTGAAATCAATTGTGGAAATAGTTGGCAGTTAATTTTCTATTGATTAAGTAATAAACTAATTGTTGCAGCTCTCTTTGAGTTGTCGACTGTTGGCCAGGATTAAACGAGGCAGTATAGGTCGCATCTTTGTGCTTTGGGAAATGATAAGAGGCGTGTTTCACCAATTTTTCGGAAATTTTATAGACCAATGAGCAAACAAGAAAATATTCATCAGACAGATTAATCAATGATGAAAATAATTGCTCTTTGCAGCTTACATTAATCACTTTTCAATTCACTGTCAATGCAGTCTGCACCAAACACACACACACATTTATGTAGGTCTGCAGCTTACGATTATTTTTTATGATCGATTTATTATTTTCTCCTTTTGTCTGAGTAAATAATACAAAAATACCTGTGAATTTCCCAGAGTCCAAGGAGACATCTTGAACCGCCTTGATCAAATTGTCTTTTCGTCTAAACAAAACCCCAAGTCATGTATTTACTGTCATGTGTGGCAAAGAAAAGCATCAAATCCTCAGATTTCAGAAGCTGAAACCAGAGGATTGCCATGTATTTTAAAGAAGCGACTAAAATGATTATTTGATTGTCAAAAAGATATATACATTTAAGAGGAGTACCACCTGCTCTGAAATAGGAGCCTCAGTGCACTTTTACCACACAACTCTTTGCCTGCATGCGGAGGGAAAAGCGGTCAGGTAATAGCGACAAATTCAAGGGGCTTAACCGGCGACAGCTTTACGACGCCTGAGTGGCCTCTATGACTCCATTCCTGTCAGATTCTATTAGCTTGGCTTCAACCATGTGTTTCGATTGGCTCTTGGCCTATTCCCAGCAGTTACAGAAGCACCTCCGTAAATAAACCCAATGGCTGCATCTTGTAGTGTATGAAGAAGGGGAGGTGCGGCCGGGCAGCTGTGTGTAAAGAACATCTGACAGACTGGCTGAATAGTTTAATATAGTAGCATCAAGCTGAATGGACACAGTTGACTGGAGGGAGAGCTCCACGCACACCACTGTAACGGCTTAAATTTCACTCGTGTTTGAGAAAGAATACAAGCAGCCAGGTGAGGCAAGTGCTTTTAAATCAAGACAAGTGCTCTCTTTCCACACCCCACCCCCCCACACACACATAAACACACATTCCATACATACACAAAAGAAAAGTGTGTTTTTCTGCCAGCTGCCAGGTGGAAGTTTAAGGAAAGGACACCTGTCTAATAACTGGTTTTAATACACACAGCTCAGCAATATGAAGCAGAGCATCTGCTGTGTCCCCTCCAAACAGATCTTGTTAACAGCCTGAGTATAAATGTTCCTCTTAAATACGATTTATTCGGGGGGAAAAAAAAAGCACCCAAATAAGTTGGCTCACACTTTGATATATAAAGTGAAAATAGACTATCCCCCCCACTAACTTATCATTATGAAGTAAATGTTGGTTGTACAGTGTAATGGCTGTAGAATAATGACATCATCTGCATTTTGATTGGTTCACTATTAGCCTCGCTTTTACTATGCAATTCTGCCTGCCACCGGGCACGATCCCTCGGGAGAATGAAGGCTCAATTTATGGCAGAAGATTAGATTAGACAATAGACTAAATGAATGAAACTCACACTTTTTCTCCTCATGCTGTCTTCTAACACCCCCCCCCCACACACACACACACACACACACACACCCTCCCACCCCGATGTAAAGCCCTGATGTAGTTGGTCTGTGAGAAACAATAATAACTCTCAAACTATATTATCATTATGAAATACAATTCATTACATTAGCTTTTGCCTGTTCCTAAATTCAATATAAAATTGTGACAATTTCAATTAACCTCCTCTGCGATTGTTTCTTCCGTCTTATTTACAAAGTGGTTCAGTTAATTTGTTCACGGACTTGGCCTCAGCGGAGAACGGACAGCGGTGAGCGATGTAGTGTCAAAGTTTGTTCCCCCTCAAATAATGTTCCCTTCCTGTTCAGGTTGGGGTTTTCCATAGCATCACCTCAGTAGTTGTGGTCAGGACTCAGGGTAGCAGAGATAACTGGCCTGGGGTACGTACCTACACACGTACATACACAACGGTGTTTTAATGAGCATAATGAACATCCTTCAAGTTGAATAATAAGAAATAATTGGATGTGAGGCGAGTTTTGACACTGAAAAGTAGGAAGTAACACTAGGCAACATACTCACAACAGAAACTGAAGAGCAAAGATCAGCTTGTTAGGTCAAAAAGACGTTCAATGGGTGACAATTAAAGTTGGGGGAGACAAAAAAAAATTATCAGAACCGCAAATGCTAAATGTTTCCATCTGCATCTGGTTCTTCATCAAAATACACATAGAGGTAGACAAATATGAGCCAGGATTCTTTTTATAATAATATAATTTTATTCATAGAATATGAGAATGCACTCATAGTTGTATTTATATAGGTTTGTTATTTGTCATATTTGCTGATGGCCTGCAGGCCTAAGCATTATTGCAGTATCTGGTTGATAATTATGAAGTTGCTCTAAACTGCATCAAACTTTAACACATACAAACGCGCAGTTATTCAGGATAATGAAAAATTATCAAATGCGAAACAATACCAATTCATTAAATGGTGACGCCCGGTCTCATTTGTTCCCACGGGCGCACAATGTACTGCAGCTGAGACAGAGACTGCATCAGGAACCTTAGCATCACTGCCTACTAACCAGTAGCTGCTACTCCAATGCTACAGTATTAGCTTCTATGTAAGAATTTAGCAAGTAGAAGGCACAATTCAGATGTACTACAGTGCCGCCATCTTGCCCTCCCGGTGGCTTCGCTTGCGCTCTGCAAAATATGACCAGATATAGAACCATCTTGGTACCATTCGCCTAATTGTTGAAAGCCTACTGAGGTATATGGATGTTTTAGATAGTGGATTCCTCGTTTTCACCTACTGCATAGTTGCCAGTTTCGGACACAGCCAGAGAGAGTGACTACCCTCCATCACGTTAAAAGTCTTTGGTATGGCATCGAGTAAAATGGAAAAAGGAATTCAAACACAGTTTGAAACAGAGCTAGTAAAAATAATTTAATAATAAACAATTTTACAATCGACTAAGCTGTCAGACTTCCATTATTGGCATAAGGAGCACACAGTATTTCTCACAGTGTGGAAATGTAGCCTATTAGTTGTTGTCTACCACCAACAGACTGTTTTGATAAAGGAGTTACTCATCACTCATCCAGGAAAATACCCCTAGAGTAAAACAAAATGGATTACTAACAATTATTAAAATGCACTGCTTGACATGACATTTAATTATTATTTTTTTTTTATGGCTTCAAATTGGCCTTGGAAAACAGCTGAAAATATTATATTTCCTTGTACAGATAAAGACTACTGGGCTGCACAGTGAAATAACAAAACAGCGGTGAAGAAACTAATTATATAACAATACAATATACAAACTATAATAAAACTGATTATATGTATGGGGAACCAATTAAAACGCACACTTTCCTATACAGTGGACTTTGTCATTTAACTATGCTGTTCTCCAGAGCAGAAAAAAAATTAACTAGTGATGCACCGATCAGTGTTTTTTGGCCCGATCACCGATACCGATCACCAAAAAACTTGATCTGCCGATTGCCGATCACTACCGATCACAGAATGAATTTTAAATTTCCATATCTTTCATCTAGCAGAGGGTGCACCGTTTATAGAAATAAAACTAGCTACTGCACAGAGATGTGCGCGCTGTGAAACTGAAGCAGAGGATTATTAGGATTGGTCGAAAATGACAGTTTTTTTAGAAAAATCATGTCATGATTGGTTAGTTGCTTTATGGCCCGCCTCCACACAGTCCGCGCTGAGAGAGAGAGAGAGAGAGACTGACTAAGAAGGGTCCAGTCCGTCCCTGGACGCACTTATTGTTTTGTAGCGTGTTTGTCAGTTTGAAAGTGGTCGCTAATCATTTACGTCACGTGATCGTGGCATGTATTTCCGATCTCCGATCAGGCTATTTTTAGGCAATATCGGCCGATCATGATCGGCAGCCGATCGATCGGTGCAACATTAAAATTAACGTTACTCGATGTTGACGCGAAACTGAACTGTAGGCGGATGCAACTGAAGCATATGATGATAGTTTAGCAGAAACACTGAGATCAACTCAAATCCTCCCCATAAACAATGTAAGCCAGAGAAGCAGTGCACAAACTCATATACAAATACAAGTCAAGTATTTGTACGCCATTAAAACTAATCACTAAAAATGTGTGTGACAGCCTGAGTGGAACAGTAAATATGAGGACTGCGGAGCCAGCCAACAAGCCATCTTTGAGATTCAATTATTTTCACCCAGACTGTTATGAATCAAAAAAGGCTCCCATTCAGAGCATTTCTGAACACCCACACACCTCCTTTGCACATGCACACACACTTTGGGCACAGCTGAGCAGACGATAATGACTCACACAGACACTGTCGTATAAACAAGCATGCAACTGTTCCACCAACCACCATCTTCCTCATAATAAACCAATGCAAATGTATAAAATGAGATTAGTTTTCTTTTTTCGCTTTATTTTGCAACATATTCCAGCAATTTGGAACAATATTGCATTCATTTGTTTTGTTAACCGATTAGTCATTTTGTTCTGAATGCCTCCTCCAGTCTAAATGTTTTCTTTCAATAATTTAACAGATTCTGGATTTTTTCCAATGAGAAAGAGAGGAGGAGAATTTCAGTTTATGTTGATTTTAATTACTTTATTGAACTTAACTTGATTAACAAACACATTATTGTTTAAAGGAATATATTCCTATATGGTTCACAATTTTCAAGTCTGTCTTAAAATAACAGTAAAGTTGACCACTCTGTGTTTTCATCAGTCCTGTTCATAATGGCTGCTACACATGTGCTTTCAATGAAAGTGATGGGGGGACAAAATCCACAATGTGAGTTAATGCATTTAAATATTAAATCAGATAATTATTTGAGATGTCAACAGTCTGAGTTGAATGGGATATTTGCCACATTTACAGTATTGAATCGTCCCTTTTTGTGTTTCCCTGTGGTGGAAAGATAGTAACAAAAAGAAGAAATTAAAAAGACTGAAGTGAAGATATCTACTTGATTTGACGTATATGGACATATGCTTGAATAACTTATTAGTCTGGAAAATAATCAATAATGAAAATCATTGTTAGTTGCAGCCCTAAACTTTATTAGTATGTATATTTCACACGTTCAACACATTGTAACCTAGATAAAAATACAATTGTGGGGATTATTTTGTCCAGATACAAATGGAACAATAAAGTTACTAATAATACAGATTCACAAATCTTTTTCTGCTTGAATAAATTACATAACATCACTCTTTCTTTGAATCTAAAACCACTTCCACTTCTACACATGACTACTTCAGAGTGCAACCTGCAGCTCTGCAGGGAGACGCCGCAGAGGGGAGAACAGGAGACTCACTATTTGGCAGGATACTGACGCTGAGTCGGAGGATACGGCATGACGTGTGTTCTTAATGGGAGCGCATTATTTTGCACGTCGCTAGTGACATTTTTACATAAATAAATCAAGCCTCGACATCCACATTCACCGAGTCGACGTCAGTCAGGCACAGAAAATGACTAAAAGCAGCCGATAAGTCATCATCACCACGATAAACAAACCGGAACCGCTGCTAGCCTTTAGCCAGCTAGCGGCTAATATTCTAGCGCTGTAAAAAGTGCGTCCCGCTTTAAAACACGTCCAAACTTTACACGGACATAAGGAGGATGTCTCGAGACACAAGCGTTAAGTATATAAAGAGCTTGTTTCATAGCGTAAAAACTCACCTTTGTCTCGCTGTTACACGAAAGGGATGAAGGATTTTGACAGGGGCTGTCACTCCACTTCCGGGGTGAGCCGTGACGTGTTCAGACGCTCAATAAGCGGCTGGCCATGCTGAAGTTGTTTTGGTTTATGGACGCTGATTGTTGCAGATAGATTTATTACTTTAAATGGCTGTCAGCGAACCCAGGACACTGGGACACATCACTGGAAAGCAAACTCTTTTATTAGTTTGTGTTAGTTTCACTCCAAGATTACGTTTATATAAGTTCAAAAGAAAGATTTAATCATTTAAACATTTATTGATCTGCTGAATGTAGAATTACAGCAGGGGTGTATGCAGTATCTGAAAATCACATTTACCCAAAATGACTTTGGTAGAAGTTAAAGTTAGAATATTACTTGAGAAAAAGTTTTTCAAGTATGTTTATTATAAGAACATTTCTATTAAATGCACATTGCCTATTGAAAATAAAAGATGAAGTAAATACTGATAGTAAAAAAAAAGAAAAGCAAGCGGTTAGAATTTGACTTGTGTAAACTGGATATTGAACCAGAATTGGCTTCCAAAATATTTTGTGATATCAAAATGCTCAGGAGAAATGTAGTGGAGTAAAAGTGAAATTTAATAGACATAAAAGTTAAGTGAAGTGAAACTATTTTCAAACAATACTACAATAAGTACTGTAACAGAGTCTTTTATTACATTACACCACTGCATTTCAGCAAGATACAGACTAGAAAGCAGTGCTGAAAAGGTATTCAGATCTTTCATGTGAGTCAAAGTAGCCATACCACACAATAACAATATTCTACAATTTAAACACAGAAAAGATGAATATCTTATCAGGTAAAAATAGTCCCATATTGAGTATTATTTTAAAATGTATTGAAACTATCAAATATAAAGTATTCAATAGAATAGTCCCTATCAGATTGTTATTTATAGATTGTTTTTTACTAAGCATTGTTGTGTAAAAAACATTTTACTGTTGCAGCTGGTGGTGGTGACACCAACTGTATATCAGGACATCAGGAAGCTGTAGCTCGTGCGGTTCAACAACACTTATTCATATTTTGAAACCAGTCACTCTGTTTTATGTGTACAATTAAGTATTTAAAGTAATTAAAGCAGTGAAATCAATGTAATCAAGTAAGAAGTACAATATTACAACCTGAAATGCAGTGGAGTAAAAGTACGGAAATTCCCAAGTGAAATACAATACTTGAGTAAATGCACTTGGTTCAGTTTCACCTCTGCCAAAGATATTATTAGATATGCAAAGTCAGTGTTTTCTGATATTCCAGTTTAGTGGCAAGTGATTCCAATAGTTAGTAGACTAAAGACAGATGGCGTTATATATATGGACATGTATGTAAATATATTTAATAGGACGATTTCAAGAGCATTAATGTAAATATGAGCATATGTCAACTTATTGTATGTGTGTGCAGGCAATGAAAACAAATTTCTATCTCTATGTATTTGTCTAATTACTCTCACCGACAGTTCCATGACAAATATTCAGAAGCTTGTGGTTTACTTTGTGTAAAGCCTCCTTTCTGATCATGAAACTATACTAAACTATTAAGAAAAAAAGTGTGTGCAAAGATTGGCAGTTTTTTATAATGTGGAGGACAAAACTTAGACATCGAGCCACATCTCAAAACTTCTTTGTGTTCATTACAGCTTTCAGCACCCATTTCCTTTAGAGCTGGGTGTGTGGTGATTTCCAGTGTGTCGCCAGGCATCGTTATATCTTTTCTGTCATCAGTATAATTGCTTCACTTTATTGACAGAATTCTGGTCAACATGAGAATAAATTTGACATTTTTTCAGGGCGAATCCCATTAAAATGCAGGGACTGCGCCACGCAAGTGGGTCATCACAGCAGGATGTTGAGGCAAGGAAGACAACAGGAGATAATGCAGCAAGCAATTAAAACCGTACGGAGAATAATGCTAACTATAAATCAGGGTACAGCGCCTTTGTGCACATTTTTCAGATTTACCGGTTTGATGATATGACACGAAAAGATGCGCTATAATGTGATTATGATCTTGATGCCAGCAGTTAAATTGGCTATGAAAGGGAATGGCGTGCAGGCTTGTTTATGTTGCAGATGTGAGTAGGCAGTGTTGCAGATATTAACTCACCACATGTGGGTAGCTGCCCAAGTATCTTGGCAATTTCGCAAATGTTATGAGAATATAACGTAACGTGATTTTCTCTTTTGAAGATTTAAATCACATTCATCCAACTTCGACAAAAGCACTCGGGATGTAGTGCGAATTCGCTGTGATGCTCGTCCAAAAGGTTGTCTGGTGGGATATTTATTTTAAGGCAAAGTAAATTAGAAAGATAAACAACAACAAAAAAAAAAAATGAAGAGGAAATCTGGCACTTGAATAAAGGAGAAAAAGAGTGAAGTTGTTTTGACACCTGGATTGTTTTCTTCCCGGTGATGTTTTATCTCTTGAGGAACACGATGCTGCGGGGATGATATTCATAAGATCTTTTTTTTTTTTTTTTTTCCACAGGTGGAATTCGCTCCGCTGCTGTGTGTGAAACGGCCCTGGTTCCAGCCATTTTAAATTATATACATCTGTGTTGACATTCTGTATTGTTAATGTGATCCTGTGAAATGCAATCTGCTTTTTTTTTTCTGAATTTTTTTTTTTGTTGTTGTTGTTTAACGTGGCGCATCCTTACACGATTCATAACGTGGAGATTTTCCCAGCCGGTGGGATGTTTCAGTACATGAAATTGTATTAGTGTGTGACAATCCGAGGCTTACTCCACAGGTCTGGCACAGTGTTTAGCCGTGGCTCAGCTCTGGAGTTTAATGCAATTATAAATAAATAAGCATGTGGTCGGGAAGAAGACGGGGCCCTTTGGGGACAAGCTGAGAGAAAATAGAGAAAGTTTAATTAAAGCTGCAAAGGCACTCCCCCCCCCCCCCCCCCCCCCCCACACACACACACACACACACACACACACACACACATACACAAAGACACACACACAGCATTAAAGGAAAACTATTACACTTAGTGCTGTGAGTGTGTGAGTGTGTCTACACGCAAATGGCTGCTGATGAACCTGCCTATGTGTGGCAAAGCAATATAGAGTAATCCCACGTTGTGTTCAGATATGGTTCTCTGGTTCTACCTGACTACACAGAGAAGGCTGGCTTGTCTCTTCCAGTGTTTCGCCTCCTATTCTCCGGCTATCAGCCTCCATACACAGCCGAGCTGCGGTGATTTGGTGTGCGCGGCTATGTTTTTTTTTTTTTTTGTTACATTATTTTCTGCAAAATGATTGAACTGCCAGTCTCCCTGTAATTACCTAAGGGGTGCAGGCAAAGGCACAGCCAGTAAAAGGCTGATGAGGGAGTACTGAATTTGCACTTCAATTAGAGTGCTTATAAAGTGTGGATTACACAAGGACTCCGGGGCCACGGCTCTCACTCAATTACAACAGTGCACCACAGGAGGAGGGACGGCAGACAGGAAGGATGGACAGTGAAGGCGCCGGGTTAAAAGAGCGAGGTGGCGGGAAGAAAAAGGGGGGGGGGGGAAAGTACGGTGATTGGAAAAGTTTGGGTCCTGTGTCTTTGTTTAGAGCAAGGCAAAGGGAAAAGGAGCAACAAATTGAGGTTGAGGGAGATCCCGTCCATGTATGCCATGACTCGGGTCTCACCGCTCTGACGTCTGGCCCCGGAGTCGAACGAGGACACCCGGAAGCACGCAGCCGCTCGATAACAAACTTCACGGTGCCGCACAGCCTAACGCCGAGCTGATTTTTAAACGCCTGTGCGCGCACGTTAATATCCGTTTTCTGCGTCGTTTAAACAAGTCCTTCTTCAACTCCTTCAAATTGAAGGAGATGTACAGAGGAAACCGTTCAAATGGAGGAGGGGGGGGGGGGGGGGGGGGGGGGGGGGGGGGGCAACCTCAACAATGTATCTGAGTCCCTGAGTAAATTCCCGAATGGATTATTGAGCCAATGAGTGAAAATCACCGGCCATTTAGAGTGGATTTGTCTGCGAGGCAGCGATAAACGACAGCTTGCCTTTCTATGGCTTAGCTCCTTAATTCTGAAGAGGAGATGCTTGAAGGACATGCTTTGTAGAGTAAACAGGCCAATGGCGGGGAAGAAAAGGGACATTTCAATTTGACTGCTTGGCTGTACTTAAAAGACAATATGGGCTGATTCGAATATGCATAATTAATTGTTAGAGAGCCTGAAGAGGGCTGCTTAATTACTGGTTGTGATGGTTGCAATGAGGCACTGAGATTTCAAAGTGAAGAGCACAATCGCAGCAAGAAAAGAAGTGAAAAGAGTGTTTTTTTTGTATTATCTTCTGTCAAAACTCTGAAATCTCTTTCACAGTATAATATCTTATATAAGGGTACTAGACAAACACAGTACGGCGGCGTTAGAAGATCCACGTGGGAGTTGACTGAATCTAATGTGACAGTGTTATGAGACGTAACTGGCACTTACATGAACACAAAGCTCATGCTAATTGGACGTGTGGATGAAGAAATAAAGGAAAACCTAATAGCTTACTGCGAGACAGGGCTTTATATCTGCTGCGTACCTCTAATCTCTCAGACTCCAGCCCTTCCTCCGTCTGTTTCGATTCATCTCTGCCCCTCTCTACCTTTTCGCTCCCTCCCCTCACTCTCTCATCGCTACTGTCAACAAAGAATGCGCCGGCTTCCCACAGGCCCTAAAGGAATCTCTCACACTGCACTCACATAATCACTTCAGACCCGGCTGTTTAGGCCGACATCTCCGCGGACTTACCAGCCGTTTGCTGCAGGCCAAATCAGACCGCTGAGTAAAAAAAAAAAAAAAAAAAAATCAACTGCGAACAGTGAAACAAAGGAGTGCAAGTCAGACAGAAGAGCATGACCAGTCTGAAAACATCAAGGACTCGTCTTTTTTTTTTTTTTTTTTTTCAGTGGCTGAATGTCATTCTCTCCTCTTCGGTAATAGGATGATTGGTGGCCTCCTGTATGAAAATGATAGACTTAAAAAGGCTTCCTTTGAGAGCACAGTAAACACCCACACATTGTGCGTGAACATAGATCACATGCGTCCGTGTGTATGTGTGTGTGTGTGTGTGTGTGTTGTTGAGTTGTACGCATGTGGTGGGTCAAGCATGATTCTGCTACCGCCGTACAGCCGAGTTTAAATCGCCCTTTTCCAAAGACCAAATGGAATCCAAGCGCTTCATCTACTTCGTATCAAAGAAGCTGGATTTAATGACATGTTTAATGACTCCTTACATTGGCAAATGGGCTTTATTCGAAATCTCCAGCGCTATTCGAAAAGAGCCTTTTCTCCCCAATTAGACGCATCCTCTGGAAGACAGACTCGCTGCTCTAAATGAGGACCTTTTTTTTTTTTCAAAGATAGAGAAAGAGAAGCTGTTGACGCTTGGTCCCTCACTAATGTCAGGCTTGGACAGGCTGGAAATACATTAAACCATCAAGGTGAGAAAATATATTTAACAATGGCAGGCGGCGACCGAAGCGACGTGCGAGTTGACAGGTTGTGGGAAAAAAAAGAGTTAAATACAATGTTTGAATCAGAATCAAGGTTTCAACTCTTTTGAGTAAATTTCTCCCATGTTTTTCTAAATTTAATTGGTTTGAATTCATTCAAATGTCTATTTGAATTCAACACACACACACATATATACAGTGCATCCGGAAAGTATTTATTTTTTTCTTTTTAATAAATTTGCAAAAATCTCAAAAAAACTTTTTTCACATTGTCATTATGGGGTGTTAATTTAAATTAATTAATTAATTAATTGAATTAATGGAATCCATTTTGGAATAAGGCTGTAACATAACAAAACGTGGAAAAAGTGAAGCGCTGAGAATACTTTCCGGATGCACTGTATATATATATATATATATATATATATATATATATATATATATATATATATATATATATATATATATATATATATATATATATATATATATTACAGCAAGGGTTAATTCTCTTTTTATGTCCACATAAATGCCGGAGTGAATAATTGCATCCTTGAAATTTTGTTATGTTGAAGCGGCACATGCTTGCTAGAAGCACGGTTTCCCTCAGTGAACCAAATTATTAATATCTTAATTAACAACTACAATATGTGAAAAGTGTGAGATACATAACCGAAATGAAAGATGCTTGTTTTTCTCAGGCTGTCAGAGGCTGAGCTATGCAGCTCAATTTAACTGACTCAAAAAGCTAATTCCCTACATTTGCATAGTAAAGGGTAGTAGCTGAAAGGTTTTTACCAGCGTCTAATAAGGGGAAAAAATGTAGTGAGGAGCACATGTGAAGATGCAAGCGCACATTAAGGTGCAAAGCTGTTTTTTTTTTTATGGTATCACATCTTTTTAATGTGGAATTGGTGAATCAAAGATCACACACTGACATTTCAGTGCACACATTAAATCCCATATTTAAAGAGGTATTCTGGTAGAAATCCTCAATACAGATAAATTAAAAGACAAAAGTGTCAAAATTAAAGGAGCAGTGGTGGAGATCAGTGCAATATTTGACCACATGTTGGTGCAGATGTTTTTTTTTTGTGTGTCCTTTGTGTTACGTTGTTGTACTTTCAGCTTAGTAATATATTCGCGTTTGCCAGAAACCAGAAATATGGAAATGCTCAATCATAATACCAAAATCCAAAAAGCTAAAGGATTTCAGACCAGTAGCACTTACATCCTTAGTGAATAAAATCTTTGAGACAAGATTATCTTGCAGGTGCAAGATATCACCACCAGGTAGCCCTAAATGTTGCCGCCTGTTTGAAGTTCCCTTTACTGCAATGTCACCAATCAACAACATCTTCAAAGGGATCCAGAAACCAGGATTTCTTTCGGATCATTACCAAAATTTAATCATCTGTTTATGGTACCATTCCCAACATTTGCTAAAAGTTTAATGGAAATCTGCCCAGAAAGTTTTGCGTTATGGAGTTAACAATCAAACAGACTAAGCGAAAATATCACCTCCTTGGTGGAGGTAATTTGTGGCAATCTTGATGCATTACAGTTCCCCCTTCAAGCTGGCAAAAGCATAGCTAATACAGTTTTCATTTTCAATGGAACTGATAAACATTTAGAAAAGGACTGGGTGTCACTTGTGTCTTCCTTTTGTAGATTTCTCTTCTGCTTTTGCTCTCTCATCACATTGAATTGCTGTTTTTAAAAAATGCAGCAAATGGAATTCAATCCTTTCAAACGCTGGTTCTCCTCAAGGCTGGTTCTCCTTTCAACTTAGCTTTTTATATGGGAATCACACAACACTGTGCACCTTCATCTTAATAGTTGTTTAGATCAGCTGACTGATGCATTATAAGGCAGTAATGTGATGTGCTGCACGGCATTCTGTCGTCCTACCATTACAGTGGACATTCAAATGAACCAGTTCCTTTAAAGAAGCTTTATTTGAATGTGAATACAGTGACTATCAAGTTAATAGATGAGCCATTTATACAATATCAACCAATACGTTAAAATACAAACACCTTTAAGAACGGCAACATGATGTACATCTCCCTTTTCTTTTGGATCAATATGAACAGGACAAATAGAAATTCTTAAGGATCACTGTAAAATATGACTTGCTACATTAACTCCAAAGAGGTGCTCATCTGTAAGTCGTTCAAACTGCAGTCATTAACTTGGACTGAAATAGTTCCTGAGACAGAGAGAACAATGGCTGTCCTTCAAAGTCTGCGACACGCTTGGCTTCGTCTCAAACACATTGAACTGTTACTCTGTTTCTACTGCAGAAGATAAACAAGGACAAGAAACAAAGTGCCAAAAAGTCACAGCATGAAGAGCAAATCCATTTCTGACAACAGACGTTTGGCATTTGATTTAACTACTTCTCCTCCGCCTTTGTGCCGCGCGTATAAAGGGCTTCAACCTGTTGGATAGAATTTGATGCTCGCTGACCAGCCGCCAGCGTTAAAAAGTGGAGTCCTACAAAAAAAAAATGGGCTTATCTGTTTCCCTGACACAGCTGGGGCATAATGACCTCGCGACATGAATCCAAACTTTTTTTTTTTCTTTTCTTTTCTTTCCTCCGTCCTCCCGAAAATGAGGCTGCCTCTGGTCATTAAGGAACCAGCATTTTAAAAACACAGAAAAACAACCAGTGCGGTGGCAATTAAAGATGCCATTGACTTTTTAATTAAGTCTCATAAAGGGCCTGTCAATGTGAGGGTGGTAATGTACGACGGCGTAAAGCCAATCCCATCCCATTTCTGTGTTCTTTGAGGCTTTAACAGATCTGTTCTCATTTCACGCTATTAGAGAAGGTCTGGGACTGAAGCACTTAACATCTCAGCAGCCTCGGCCCTAATTTCTCATCATGTGCCATAATCCAATTCCACCATTTCATATTACCTTTTTTTTTTTTTGTTCCTTTTCTCTCCAACCGTTATGGCGAGACAAGTTTATTTGTATAGCACATTTGAAACAAAAAGGCTTTACATGAAAGTCACACAAAGGCTGCTGGTAGAGGTCTAATCATTTTGTATTGGGAAAAGTTTGAGAACCAACATTTTGACAAACGGAGGCTCATACTTATTATGTAACAGGAGAAAAAGCAACACGCTACACGCTCGGAGAAGGAGGTTTGAGGGGATGAGCGTTCGCTTGGTTGCAATCTGCAGCCTCATGCTAGATTCCACTAAATCCTACACACTGGTCCTTTAATTCAGCCATAATCAATGGTTTTTAAATTAACAATCGATCATATGACTACTTGTATGTGGAAGGAGAAACTCGGAGTGACAAACCCTGAGAGAAAAAGCGCTGGACCTGGCTCGTTTTTCCCTCTGCAGCTTGACTGAGTCACGCTCGTAGCATTGATTTGGCCGCATGTTTTTAATGGAAAGCTTTAAAAAAAAAAATCTACCCAGCAGAAAAATGAGAATTCTGGAGTGAAAACAGACCTAAAAGGGAGTAAATATTTAATATTGTAGTTTGTGTAGTTTGCAGCGTGTATGCACTTGGATCCACCAGGTGGCCAGAGCCATGATTCCAAATTAATATGTATATATATATATATATGTGTATAATATATGATGTACACAAATGACTATGTTAAATATCATTTAAACATATGAAAGTATATGAAAATGCTCCCTGCAAGGTAAAAAGTTGACTTTTTATCGACTTGCTTCCACCCAAGGACGACAGATGTCATTGCTAAATAAAGCTTAAAATAAAAATGAGCAAAAGTGAAAATGTCTCTTTCTCTCTTTTTAGAACAACAGTCCTTACCACAGATGGCCTCCAGTTTGAACTCCTTATCAGGAGTACTATAAATAAAGGCATAAAAAGCAATATATATATATATATATATGTATATGTATGTATCCATGTTGCATGCATATATATGTATATACTTAAAAAAAAAACATAAAGTTGTACCAGGCCTCACGTCTTTCATAAATTTCCCTGTGTTTTCTTCTGTAATACCACAGAACGGTAAACGAACCGGCTCCAAACCACCTGAAACATCTGTAGGTCTTTAACACAGAAACAGGTCACAGATGTGTTTTGCAAACAGCGTTTGGAAAACCGGTCCAGAGAAAGAGGTTTTGATAAAGGCCAATCAGGTCAGGTCAAAAACGCGTGACCTGGATGGACTACTTCAGGCACCGATTCCCTGCTCGCCAACCGGACTTTGAATCCCTCCTTTGAATCCGTCTGTAGAGAAGTCGCCCAGAGGGGGGAGGTGATATTGGAGAACCTTCACTCACCTCACATGCACATGGGGCAGGTCACAGTGACCTCGAATCTCTACACATGAAGCGCAACAACAAGGCCGACCTCCTTATCTGCAGCCGGCGTAGTATATTTAATGCGACATTCATTTTAGAAAGCCTAACTTTCTGAATGGAAAGGCGCAATGAAGATGCGATACCGCGAAGAATTTCAAAGTTGGAAAGTGGGCTGGATTTAATTTGAGTTTTCCAAGATTTCATTATCTGATAACCAACACTAAACTTAGTTACCTTGTGTTTTATTTTTTAGCAGGCAACATGTATTTTTGTAGATATAATATAGGTCGTTCTATAGCTGCTAACATGTTATCCGTCTTGTTGATGAATTCACATGACATTCAAGCTAGCAGAGGGGATGTCACCGCAGAAATAAGATTAAAAAACTCAGTCTAATGTAAAAGACAAAGACATTTACCAAGTGTTGACAGACTCAAGCTGCATTTTGTGAGCTTCTTCTTCGGTAAGGACTTGAATGGATGAGACCTTCATTGACAGGTAAAAGTTCCACGCTGCAGCTTTAAATCTTGTGGTTACCGATGGGAGCGAGAATTTCCAAATTCTAGGTTTCAGTGTCACATCTGTATTGGACATTCTAACTTATCAAGTTTCGTTATCATCTTAACATCATATCAAAACAACCCAAAACTACTTTCTTTGACTTTAGCTTTCACAGGATGGAGCTACAGGCAAACATTAGCTCAGGTTGTTTCTCTAATAGCTTAAGCTCTAAATCTTCAAGAGGTTTTTACCGGGAGCCAAATTATCTGCGGATGTCCCAACACTGAACAAATACGTTTCAAATAATCTGCATTTATCTCACGTTGTTCGGTTCTGATCTGGTCCAAATTTACGACGGCCTTCAAAAATTGTCGGAAACATTTAGAATAATGAAAGTAGACAACTTAACATTAGATTTAACAAACGTTTTGGCATTTTTAGACACTTTATTCCGGAAAAGTAACATACCAGGCCTTTATTTCACGCTTTAAAGCTTCTCCGAACTCATCAACTCTGCAACAATCACCACAAATAAGTAACAGTCAGTCATTTTCTATACCTGCTTATTCCTCATTAGGGTCGCAGGGGTCTGCTGGAGCCAATCCCAGCGCATTATGGCGCATTATGCTCTCTTCTGAGCTTTAAGAACCCTACAAGTTGATGTAGACACATGTAAGTACTTCTGGCACAAATCTAGGCTGCACATTCACTGCTGCGCACGGACGTTGGATGATATTAAAATCTAAATATCGTGTGTGTTGACCTCTGCGACTCATTAAAAGTGCTGTTTTCTTTGCGGACCATAGTACGTAAATAGCTTCGCAGAGCTTTGATGAGCACATGCTAATAAGCTTCTTTTTTTAAAAGTCTTAAAAGCGTGGAAAAAAAGAAGCCGTGCTTGTGTTTTTCTCTGATATATTTGGAGAAAGAGTACAGGGGCTGCTTTTCTTCCCGAACACATCGCGCTGCCTGACTAATCAAAGGCCTCGACTCGGGCCCGGGACATTATCTTCAACCAATTGCAGGAAGCCGGGAGAAAGAAGGTAATGGGGTTAGCAATATAAATCAGCGCGCAAGAAACTCTATTATTGGTAAAGTAATGGGGACTGACGCTGTTTGTAAGCTTCAGCTGTTTGCTTAATTGCAGATCTACGTGCAACATTGGCTCTCATTTACATATGTAAATCCCGAGCAGGCCAACAGAGCCGTTCTTGGCAATGGTTATGTTTGCCTGCAGGAGGAAAAAATAAAAGGGGGGGGGGGGGAGCAAGATAAACAAACAGATGGAAACTAAAATAGAAAAACGGAGACGGAAGGGATCGTTTCGAAAAAAGCGACGGACAGAGACACAAACCGCCTCACCTAAGCACACGACTGTCCACGGCAGCACGTGCGGCGGCAGCGGGGACAGGTGAACGAAAAAGGACGTGCGTCTCCGGGGGGATAAAAACAGAGAGAGCCGCGTGCAGGTCGCCTGACAGGCGGCGGTCCTCGTGGGGAAACTCCCCAGCTCCGTTCAAGGACTCTCAGGCTCAAGCTGATGTGCTCAGATGTGCACAGATGTTGCCGCGCCTGAGACTGCGATCCAGCTAGCATCGGTGACACCGCGTGTTACTAATTCATATAGACAACTGGGGACAGAGGAGCAGGTCCCCAGTGTTTTTACCTGCTTCCAAACAGCATGCCCGTCAGCTAATATAGAGGGAGGGCGGGAGTGTGCAGGCTCGGGTGATTGTACGACTGAGAAAGGACACACCTGTCTCACAGTCCATAAATGAGGGAGCAGGGATTTTTTTTTTTTTTTTGCAGCCAGATATTTAATCCTGCAGAAAAGCGTTCAGAGTTCAAACCCCTCATCTGAAATATAAAACAAAACAGGCTTTGTTTAAAGGGATATTAGGCGACAATAGCTGTGTTTCTATGTAATCTGTGTTTCTGGATCCCCGATTAAAGGTTCAGTCCGCAGGAATCGCCGTGCATCCTGCAAACTCTACCATTGACACCAATATGTTTTAACAGCTCAAATTTTAACTCGGGTTGTGTTACAATGACTCGTCTCGTCTGTAGCTTAGTTTTCCAACAACTGACGCAAAAGTCATTTTCTTTCTCGTCCTCCGTTACTGTTTTCTGCTCCCTTTATTTATTGTTTGTTTCCTCTTGTATTAGCACAAGGGGATGCTTTTGTGAGCTTTTATTTTTCCCTAAGAGAGTTCGGGCATGATTACATTGTGTGTTCTCTAATCAGTACTGAAGTAGTGGAAAAAGCATCTGGTCTATATACCCGTCTGTTGCCTGTTGAGCTTGAGTTTGACATAAGTTGTGATTTGAGCATCCTGACAATCTTTCCCATTGTTATGTGTTACATGATTAATGATTTTCAACAATAATTCAATAATAGATAAACACGTTTGCATATATCAAACATCACTCTGATTTCTTAGAACCATACACAGAGGGGTTTTTGTTTGATCAGTCCCAGAGGCTGGAGGGGACACAGCGTTACAAAACGAACATGCTTTTATCTCAGAGCATGTCCTGATATTAATTTTCTTCCCACTGTTTATTCTTGTTTCCTTTATCCTTGCTTTTTTTCCACACTACATTGTTTTTTTATACAAAAGGAAATCAGATTTTATGACTAGTCTGTTTGCAACATGGATTTTTAAAAGTCAGTCAGTCATTTTCTATCCCTGCTTATTCCTCATTAGGGTCACAGGGGTCTGCTGGAGCCTATCCCAGCGCGTTACGGCGAGAGGCAGGGATACACCCCAGATGGTCGCCAGCCAATCGTGGGGCACACACACCATTCACTCACACACTCACACCTACGGGCGATTTAGAGTCGCCAATTAACCTGAGCATGTTTTTGGACTGTGGGAGGAAGTCGGAGTACCCGGTGAAAACCCACACAGACACGGGGAGAACATGCAAACTCCACACAGAAAGGTCCCAGACCCAGGACCAAGGAGGTCTTGAACCTGTGACCTTCTTGCTGTGAGGCAACAGAGCTAACCCCTGCTCCACCGTGTCGCCCGATTTTTAAAAGTGCTATATAAATATAGATTATTATCACTATGTAGAATGATGTCTCTGTTCAGTCTCTCTCTCTTTTGCTCGCAGGAGAAGTATCAATAAAATTCAACGTCACGCTCTCCTGTTGTAGACTCCGCTCCTTCTCCTCCTTCCTGATCTCCAGAACGTCCTGATTCATAGATCCTCCAGAGAAACCATCAAAGTGTTACCTGCTAGATTATATTCGTGATGTTTCTCCAGCTCGCCCTCAGCATTTGCACATATGTGCATTTACAGAATTGGCGTGAGGAAAACCCACAACACTGTAAGTTGTAACAGCCCAAGAATTAATCCAGCTCCCAGATGGTCAAGTTCATAGTATTTCTATGTTTGTTTGTAAATTATTTCATAATACTTCACCGCCTCCTCTGCCTAACCTAATTTAAGCTTCTCTATTTGGACTCCTGCAGAAAATTACTCAGTTGGTTACACGGGGACAAAGTGGTGTTCAAAGCCTGAAATAAAGTAGCTTCACCTCATGTATGTTGAGGGCGGAAACTAAAGCAGGTTGTAATGTTACATTTCTCCATCTGAAATGACAGAAGATAAAACAAATATCAGTGATTCAGCACCATGGACAGTTCCATGTTTGCTACTTTCCTTAAAGTACCTACGCAGCACAGTTTGATCCACATATTAAAAAAGATGCACATGGACACAAAGCCATATACACATTTATAACACTTACATTTACTTCTATAGCAACAAGTCATGACTTATTTGGGTCTCCGGAAACAGTCAGTCAGTCATTTTCTATCCCTGCTTATTCCTCATTAGGGTCGCAGGGGTCTGCTGGAGCCTATCCCAGCGTGTTACAGCGGGAGGCAGGGATACACCCCAGATGGTTGCCACCCAATCATGGGGCACACACACCATTCACTCACACCTACGGGCGATTTAGAGTCTCCAATTAACCTCAGCATGTTTTTGGACTGTGGGAGGAAGCCGGAGTACCCGGTGAAAACCCACGCAGACACGGGGAGAAGATGCAAACTCCACACAGAAAGGTCCCAGACCCAGGACCAAGGAGGTCTTGAACCTGTGACCTTCTTGCTGTGAGGCAACAGCGCTAACCCCTGCCCCACCGTGTCGCCCTCCCCGGAAACACACATGGCAAATTTGAGGTTAATCACATGCCAATCAAAAAGTTCTTAACATACCCTGGAAAAAAAATAAGAAACCACTGCACAATTATCAGTCAGTCAGTCATTTTCTATACCTGCTTATTCCTCATTAGGGTCACATGGTCTGCTGGAGCCTATCCCAGCGCGTTACTGTGAGAGGCAGGGATACACCCCAGATGGTTGCCACCCAATCATGGGGCACACACACAATTCACTCACACACTCACACCTACGGGCAATTTAGAGTCTCCAATTAACCTCAGTATGTTTTTGGACTGTGGGAGGAAGCCCGGTGAAAACCCACACCCACATGAGAACATGCAAACTCCACACAGAAAGGTCCCAGACCCAGGACCAAGGAGGTCTTGAACCCGTGACCTTCTTGCTGTGAGGCAACAGCGCTAACCCCTGGGCAGGATTTTCAAGTGTGAATGCCCTGTTTACGATGATTCCTGCAGACTGAACCTTTAATCAGGGATCCAGAAAACATAGAAGAGCATTAATTTCGGTGACAACAGACATGTTACCAACAACATACTCCTTTTTTTTTACAATTACATAGAAACACAGAAAGGTCCCAGACCCAGGACCAAAGGAGGTCTTGAATCTTCGACCTTGTTGCTGGGAGGCAACAGCGCTAACCCCTGCTCCACCGCGTCGCCCACAAACTTATCAAATGCTCAAAATGACAAAAAACATACATTTTCATTCCTCAAAAATGCAAAGAAACAAGATCAAATTCATTACAAAAAATCTTCAGAAATCAGTATTTGGTACAGTAACTCGTATTTTTAATCACAGCTTTCACGCTCTCCACAAGTCTTTACCATTGTTCTTGGGTGATTTTTTTTCCACTCCTGGTACCTCTTTAAGCAGAATAAGGTGTTTGTGTGTTGGAATAAGAAGAAAACACATACATACAGACAGATTCAGCAGATTATAAATAGATAACACTACTAATATCAGGGACGAGGTGCATATATGTGTTGTTTCAGTGCTTCTTATAACACAACACTGATCCAAATGCTGGACTACAGGTATTGTTGCCCACATACAATAGTCACCATTGAGTCCAGAGCTGTGGATGTTGGAGACGGTGATGAATAACACGGGGGTATCTTTATGTATGTGTGTGTTGTACTTACTGCTGGCGTTGGCTGTTTCCACACTTCCTATTGTACAGTGTGACAGCAGCGGGCATAAATAAGCTCCCCCGAATCGCATCGCCTTGCTCTAAGGTGGGATTAATCTAACTGAATGAGCTGCCTATTTGCCACAGTCCATCAGCGAGCGTTTGAGAGCTGCTGTCAAGGAAGGTCTCATCCTCCTCCACTCCGCCGCCTCCGCCTGCAGCCCGTCCACTCCCAGCCTGACCCCGGACGTGGCCCTCCTTGACCCTGCTTGTTCACGGCACCCCCTCCCCCCCGCCTCCTCCTCCCCAACGCACAGAGATCAATTAATATTTAGTATCGCCGTTGTGCGTTTTATTGGGTCACACTTAAGCTACAGCCAGCATGTAAGGTTTCCACGGACAACCGCGGGTCTTTGCAAGCCTACAAAAGAAAAAAAAAAAGAAAACGCATTCCCTCTCCGAATCAATAATCCAATATGTTCAGTCAGAGATAACAGATGATCAGAAAGATAGGTACTACGTGGGCCAAGAGGCGCCTTCATCGCGCCCCGGCTCACACAATTCAAGTTAAGAGAGGGTCTGCCAAAAAGCGTCTCAGGGGACTGCCAATCACGGCTAGTAACGATAATACGGGAGACAAATGAAGGCAATAACTAGCAATGGGATTAGACCTCTTATAAAAGTGTGGAAGAGAGATTTAGAACATTTGTCTCCTCCACCGCACTTCAAATGTGGCAGCACAGTACAGCACAGTACAGCACAGTACAGCACAGTGCAGTGACAGCAACTATGGGAAAGTGGCAGATTTAGCTGACTTTATCATTTTGGACCTTTAGTGTATGTGCCTATTAAATCTTCTCAAATCATAGTCAAATCTGCATTCTATTAATAGTGACATTATTGTCAAAGCTGTCTCCTTGGTATTTAGAGAATAAAACATCATGCACCTTTTCCTCTATGTGGAGTATAGACTATAGTATATTTGATTTTTGTTTTTAATGTGATGACATTCACAGCATATTTCACCCAAATCCTTTAACCTTGCAAAATGATCAGTTTTTCTGATTTTTACTACTTATAGGAATGTGTTGGAATTCAACAGATGCTGGAAGGGAATGGCTGGAACACATGTAGGGATGCTGATTTCAGAAAAGAAAAAAAAATGCAGTCGTCTCTTATGTTTTTCCAGAGCTGTATATGTGTCTTTCTTGAAAACAGTATCTCAGATATATCGATGTATTTGAATATTTATATCCGATATATAGGCGTTTGAAATGTTCTTGTGTTTTGGAACCAAACTTTCCCCTCAAATAGTCAGCCTCAATTTTTCGCTCCCGTTATTTGTTCTTTTCTGTGCTTGCTGTCACCTGCTGGAGGAATCAGACGCACCGGAGCATCTGTAATGGCACCATGTGCTCATAGAGGTGTGTTATCACACCTTGGAATGCATTTCCACCTCATTTAACTTCCACTGATTCAGAATGTGGGAGTCTGTCACATAGCATTTATTACTGCAGTGAACAGTATCAAAGGTTGTTGAATAGCTGACGGCTAATTGGAAAAGTGAAGAAAATAATCACAACGCTTTTTTTCTTTTTTTTTTTGATTTAGTGTTTGTATAACGCGTTCTGTTTCCATTCATTTAACAATATTTTTTCCCCACACATTTTCCACAATATTTTTTCCACTCTGTTCTCACGGAGCTAAAAATCTGGTTTGTATTGTCTCATTACAGTGAAGTGCGATGATAAATCCACAGTAAATATAGATTCTGTATGAGGACTGCATACAAATACACATTTTCCAGTCCTGGCGCGTGGGGCTTTGAGTCATTAGGGAAGGAAACCATCCTTATTTCAGCTTAATGCTTTTTTTTTTTCTTTTCTTTTTTTTTATATAAAAGACCCGCATCAAGGCTTTGTCAACAAACAACTTGGGTCATCAAACAGAACCCGACCTATTAAGGCTAATCATCGTGATTAGATGGACACCGGGGTCCACAGAGAACTGAGATTAAACCCAGCAGGAGGCACAAACAAACAATACGCAACACTGGAACCGGTGGCACATTGTACATTATGTGCAGACTTAATAATATAAATAATAATCAAATAGAAAATCTTTCCGTATTGTTCTTTTTCTGTATTATGCAACGAAAGTTTAATGTTATGAAAGCAATATATAGGACCTCATTAGCATGTTATTTTGGGTAAGCCTACCACCTACTGCTGCTCTGAGAGAACAAGGAAATATGGAGCGAGCTTTTAAATCTTATTCCACTTCTTTTGAGGGGAATTAAACTCGGGGGGATTTTATAATACAAAGTAGTGGTAAAGACCAGAAACAAAAGAAGGATTCGGTACAAACCAGTCGCGGTAAAGGTATGTGGAGTGAAATGACAGTTAATATAAAATGTCCACGTGTGAGTAGTGTAACCAGGGAGAATTTACTATGTTAACCACCTGTTCGGTGTGTGCGGCAGAGCTATGTACATACAAGAAGGAAATTCAGCTGTTTAATGTGCAGAGATGCTGTTTTTTTCTCTTTTTTTTTGCTCCATTGCATCTGAACCGTTTCCTATTTGCACATTAGCTCATAAACCAGTGGGCACATTAACATTACGTTTGAATTTCAAGCATACATTCAATGTTTTCCCACCAACACCAACACTCCCCGTGTTATGATGGTCTCTGAAATTATAGACCTACTGTAAAGCACAAGCTGTGTTTTGCCCTTTTGGTTTTTATTGTTTGCCTGCACTTAAAAAGAACATTAAATCTGACAAATCTGATTAAATGTAACAGTGTGGGCATAATTATGTTATGGGGTGGACAAAAAGCTCTCCAGTAGGCTAATGTGCCTGTGGCTGCTGCCGCTCGCTCGACTTTCAGATGGGAGCCAGTAGGCCTAATTGGCTACATACAGCCTAATCAGACTTGCTGGATTGTCTTGCTTAACATTTTATCCCCATCCTTGTATCAATTTTCAACTAAATTAGCCCGGTCCACCAGAGATGTAGCAGAATTAGGCAGGCGGGGGGAGAGGAGGGGCCGTTATCACAGCACTTCACAGCAGTATCTGCCACGGTGATGGCTACATCGTGTGTGCGTGTGTGTGTGTGTGTGTGTGAGCGTGTGTGTGCGTGTTTGCGCATGTGTGCATGTGTGTGTGTGTCATGACATTCATTATAAAGCAAAAGAGTAAATACATAGTGTTTTGTGACTTCATACCTGTTCTGTGTGTTGTGAAGTACACTCTGCTCCTGAATCATTTCAGAGAGGCGACACCGCCCCCTATAGGCCAGATACATTTTAATACATTTTAATACATATTCCTGGGTGGCTGCAGAGTTTTTTGGGGGTACTTGGTGACAATTTGGCTCCTCTCCATATCATGCTTGTATTGCAGAGTTGCAGCCAGTTAAATGAGCAATGGGAACTGAGGAGATAACTGAGAAATACAGCTGCTAATTGGTCTGGGAAAGGAGGCGATGTCATAGTTTTAATAAAGGGGAATAAATACAGTGTAGATCCGCTCAGTCAAAGGTGAGCCCGCCAGAGCTGACTGGAAAAATGAATAAGGGGATATATAGAGGAATTTGACTGTAAAGTGAAACAAAGGTAGGAGATTGAGCAAATACTGTATTTGTAAGGATGGGAGAGTAATGTACCAAATCTTAAAGGCTCAGGGTAAAAAAAACTAAACCAAACTTGTCTTTTACATGATCTTTTCAGGAATATATGAAACCTCATAAAACACAAGCATTTCTCTGGACTTTGAGTTTAGATTTTTTTTCAGATATTTCATTTGCTTGTTCTGACCTTTGACCTTTACTTGCAGGAGATTTGGTGGCAGACCTCTACATTAGGAACAGTCATATCATGACTATTTCTACATTTTTTTGTATATTAGCATTTCCATTTCATTCAGGAATGATAGAATTAACACCTTATATGTATTTTATATAGGATTTCCTTCATGTCTGACTGTTTATCTATTAAAGCTTATTTCTAAACGCCGTTCATGCTCATGAAGGCCAGACCTTCCACATCTGTACGGACTCTTACTTTACCGCTTATCAGATTCCTCTTTGTGCCTCTACACTAAAATGTTATAAAAGATTGTAGATATCTTCCAATCTTAATTAACTTGCTGCCTCTTTTCACATTCCACATCTCGCTTGTCTTAAAGCATAAAGATCCCTCCCCTAATTTGTCTTTTGTTTGCTTCCCTCTGCAGGCTCCCTACGCTTCATTGATTTAGCATTGAAATGTTGAACTTTTATGCGCCGGAGACGGCAGCAGCGGCGGCAATATAACATACAGGCGGTGGGGTAAAAATCTTTGTTCAGAATAGTGGAAGTGATTTGAAATATAAGTACTATTCATTTTCGCAGCATATGCTGCATGAAAAATAACAAGGCCACACCGAAAGCTGAAAGAAGTGAAGGAAGGGAGCGGCTCGGGCGGAGAAACAGGCTGAGGGGAAACTCAATGAGAGGCTGTGAGCTGTCTGAGCGGTGATGACGAGGAGAAAGGAAAGTTGCCTTGGCTGTGGGCAGATGCTGGTTGCGGTGCCAGCTGGTGGGGGGTGGGCCCACCTGTCTCTGGCTCTCCCCGTCTCCCCTCTTCTCTGTTGTGGAGAAAGCGACAGATGGAGCCCGGAGGTTCTTGCTCCGGTCTGAGCGCAAGCGTCTCCAGTCTGTCCGGCTCTCTTCAAAAAAAAAACTCCTGCGCGAAGGGCGGAGTGCCAGGGGAAACGCTGGCGCCTCGCCCGACCCCTGGCCCTCCGCAGAGGCGGGGGTCAACCGCTTACAGAGCGGGGTCGCCCCTCCGCGTCCTTCTCCCACCAGCACTCTGCTGCCTCCCCGTGGACGAACGCTGCACCGGCAGCCGGGTCTGTGCTTAGAAGCAGAGCGGAGGCTTTTCCTCTACTCAGAAAAAAACGTGCCTTATTAAGACCCTTCAATGAAATGATCAAGAATGGATGCTTAAAATTTTCATTGAAACATACACTACCGTTCAAAAGTAGGTCACATAGGAACATAGGTCACATAGGAATGTCCTTATTTTTGAAAGAAAAGCACTGTTTTTTCCAATGAAGAAAACTATAAAACAATCAGAAATACACTCTATACAATGCTAATGTGGTGAATGACTATTCTATCTATAAGTGTCTGGTTTTTGGTGCAATATCTACATAGGTGTATAGAGGCCCATTTCCAGCAACTATCAGTCCAGTGTTCTAATGGTACAATGTGTTTGCTCGTTGCATCAGAAGGCTAATGGATGGTTAGATGGATGGACACCTAATAACACTTTAGCTGGTTAGAGAAGCTATAAAACTGACCTTCCTTTGAGCAGGTAGAGTATCTGGATCATCACATTTGTGGGTTGGATTCTAACCTTGTCAATGTCTTGACTGTACTATCTATTCATTGTCACAACTCATAGCGGTAAATAAAAGTTTGACTTTTCATGGAAAACGCAACATTGTCTGGGTGACCCCAAACTTTTCAAACGGTAGTGTATTTGTATTGATAGTTAATTACTATTGATATTGATTGGATTCCAGCAGCCCTCACATCTCTAGTATTGTTTTTTGGTGCAATATCTACAGGTGTTTCGAGGCCCATTTCCAGCAACTATCACTCCAGTGTTCCTAATGGTACAATGTGTGTCGCTCATTGCGCCAGAAGGCTAATGTAATAACAGTTTCTATTCATTTTACAACTCATGGTGATAAATAAAAGTGTGATTTTTCGTGGAAAACACAGAATTGTCTGCTTGACCCCGAACTTTTGAACGGTAGCGTGGAAAAAGGAGAGACGCCCAAATGGGCGCGTCGTTGCAGGAGACGCGAGGGGCGGCGCCATCTCCCTTGTTAACCTGCTCCGTCCCCGAGTATCAGAGCGGGTGCAGGGGCAGAGGGCTTGATTAGTTGGCCCCGGCTCATTGATCTTACATCTGACTGAGGTTTGTACAAGTTAGAATCTATAGCCCTGACCATGGCTTTGAAATATCAGCTGCCTCGCTGTGCCGCGTGTCAATAAATCCATGGCGCTGTCCGCCGTGCTGTTGGATTTGCGGTTTTCTCTCAGTCCTGCTTTTCTGTCAGTTTCATCTTTGATCGACGATAGTCTGTAAGCCATGTACTATAAATACTCAATTATGCGCTGAATTACAGCCTATATTCTCCACAGAGCAATCTCACCTTCATGATCAGAGTAAATCATGTCCACATCCAGTAAAAGAATAGGCCTAGACAGAATATGTATTTATTATGTATTTATGATAATCCTGCAGCCCTCCCTAACCCTCCTATTGGGCCGTCCTATTAAAAATTAACAAATCACCTCCCGGTTATGCATATTGATGTGGAATTGTATTTCCCCTAAGGAGGGCTTCGGGTGCACATTGATTGCATGTGGGAATGATAAGGAGAGAATCGTGATGCATGGTTTGGGTCACAAGGTCATATCGAAAGCCTCAAAGCACCGGAGTCCATCACAGGGCAACTCGGTGACCTTTAAGTCACCGGTTTTGTGATAAATCAATGCGCGGATCTCTAAAGAGGCCCCGAGAGCTCATTAGGGGATTCTTTAAGGCCACCAGCATCAGTTGTTCTTCTGGCCCTCCTATTAACCTCCTGCTCATTTGTTTGTAATGATACACACAGCCCTCGTTAAAAGAAATGAAAAGTTTGCTCCCCTCGTTGCTCAGGAGAGACGATTGTGAATGCTATGCATATCCGTGCGTTTCCTCAGACCTCATTTCTGTTCTCTATTATCTTTCTGCGGATTAATAACTCCTTCCTTGCTTTTCTCAGGGTTTTTTTTTTTTTTTTCACCAGAATCCGCCTTGATAACTGTGGGTGTCTGTGTACATTAAGAGTAGAACTGAGTTATGACTAAGGTCCTCTCTCCATGAGCTGCATAACTGGGGCTGTTTCTCCTCCCAGCAGCCCACGCTGCTCCCAGAGGTACCTTTGGAGCACATTAATGTATTCTCTGCTATTCAGGATGAAAGTTATGGTCGTAGCAAAAGCAATTCCTTTTAGCGATAAAGAAATCGCACCAAGTCCCAAGACGAGTATCGATATTTAAATAGCTGTCTCCTTAGATGTGATGTTTCACTGTAAAGATGTGACGGCGGGCCTCCTTCAGGCTGCGGTTTTTCCGGGTGACGGAGTGGACGATTCAAAGGTGACCAGAAGCAACAAATTCCCCGACAAGTCTTTGATGAACTGCAGGGCGTCATTGGAGGTCGGCGGCTGAGCCTAATGGCATTTGTATTCACAGGGGGATACTGACTCAGATGTTTCTTGCATTGGATTTTAGGTCTCTTTAAATGGAAATGAACTGGAGAGTTTCCCAACACAGAGAAAATGGAATAAGTTTCCCACCGGTCCAAAGCATTCAGCAGTGAAAATATGAAGACCGAGGGGTGTGTAAAGGCAGTCAGTTGAGCGGTTTGGTATTATCTGGACCGACAACGCTTCTCAATTATCGCCGAACATGAAATGAATCTAAAGAGACCAATTTTCGCCAAATAATCAAGCCATTATCATTCATGACTCAATCACAGTGGAAATTACCAAGTCTCTGCTTGTGCCCAGCAGTGGAAAAGGAAAAAAAAAAAAAAAAAAGGGACAGACGTGAGGAAACAAAAGGATGATAATGGAGCGCAAACCGGTTTGTGGATCCAATGGGACCGATGTTCATGTGCGTCACCGGGATTCGGCAAGATGCGGGCGCTCTGCCATCCCCGGGCCTGATTGAGTGCAAATTAAATCTTGTTTCATCATTTGAATGGAAGGCAACGAATGAGCAGAAATGGCTTATGATTTATTTGGAGGCAATATCGGTAAAGAAAATCACATCAGGAGCGGGTTGAGAGACAATGTTCCCTCGGAGCCGCGCGCAATCGGCGAGTTAAATCTAATGTTTTACCACAAAGGCAAAACAATAACATCCTGTCAGTCTGGCGTTGATCCACTTTGTCTCGGAGATAAAGTCGATAGTGTATTTTAAAGCTTTGGGGATAAATGACGCGCCGCACACTACAATATGTGATGGCTTTGAATTTTGCGAACTGATGCGAGATTATCTCGAGGAGAAAACCACTGGTTTGTACTATATGTCATTCCCAAAAACCACACACATTCATAGTGAGGGGCCAGAGAGCATAACTGTCCAAACAGCATCACACTTTCAAACAATCTCTGCTTGTCTCAAACAGTAGTGTGAAGAATGAAAAGGGAGGGAAGAGGGTTTCAGATGCAACTCAGCCACCCAATAAAACCTTGAGATGACCTGGTGAGACACTGGAGATTTGAGGGCTGCTGGAATCCTGCAGGGCTGCCATTTTACCAATAGTAATAACTAGTAACTGTCAATTGAAAAGTTTGGGGTCACCCAGACAATTTTGTGCTTTCCGTGAAAGGTCACACTTTTATTTACAACCATGAAAATGAATAGAAAATACAGTCGCGACATTAACAAGGTTAGAATCGACCCCACAAACGTGATGCTCAAGATACTTGATCTGCTCGAAGGAAGGTCAGTTTTACAGCTTCTCTATCCAGATAAACTCTTCAGCTGTGCTAACATGATAGCACAAGGGTTTTCTAATCATCCATTAGCCTTCTGACGCAACGAGCAAACACATTGTACCATTAGAACACCGGAGTGATAGTTGCTGGAAATGGGCCTCTATACGCCTATGTAGATGTTGCACCAAAAACCAGACATTTGCAGCTAGAATAGTCATTTACCACATTAGCAATGTATAGAGTGTATTTCGGGCAACACAGTGGCGCAGGGGTTAACGCTGTTGCCTCACAGCAAGAAGGTCACGGGTTCAAGACCTCCTTGGTCCTGGGTCTGGGACCTTTCTGTGTGGAGTTTGCATGTTCTCCCCGTGTCTGTGTGGGTTTTCACCAGGTACTCCGGCTTCCTCCCACAGTCCAAAAACATGCTGAGGTTAATTGGTGACTCTAAATTGCCCGTAGGTGTGAGTGTGAGTGAGTGAATGGTGTGTGTGCCCCACGATTGGCTGGCGACCATCTGGGGTGTATCCCTGCCTCTCGCCGTAACGTGCTGGGATAGGCTCCAGCAGACCCCTGTGACCCTAATGAGGAATAAACAGGTATAGAAAATGGCTGACTGACTAGATTGTATTTCTGATTAGTTTAAAGTTATCTTCATTGGAAAAAAACAGTGCTTTTCTGTCAAAAAATAAGGACATTTCGAAGTGACCCCAAACTTTTGAACGGCAGTGTATTGCTACCTCTTGACCAACTTTTTGCAGCCAATGTCCCGGTGACAACACACAGCTGCTGACATGCTTGCAAGAAAAATCTTTTAGGGACAGTTTAGCTTCCCGAATTATTTCCGCCGCTCCTTTACACGTGGAAAACTATTAAATTAAACTGTTCTCAGCCAGGTTTGTGGGGCCCTGCGGGAGATGCCGATGGCACGGACACTTGTTTGTCCTAGGAGTGTGTTTTGATTTTTTTTTTCTTTGGATGGGCTGTGTGGATATTTTCATGGTACGTGGTCGGCGGTTTGCGCGGATGTGCTGTTGTTGGACAGCGTGTGGATGGAGTCTGGTTGCCGGTGTCAGCGTGGCTCTAATCAGCTGTTGGCAGGCGGAGGAGCGGGCGGTCGCTCCCCGCGGCGGCACCCCGGGTCGAAAGCCGGTTTGAAGTTTAATGATGCCAGCTGCCAGCTCCACCAGGCTGCGAGCGCTAACGAGCTGGCACCGGCGGCGGACTGGGCCGCGGCGGCAGCACCTGGAAATGTAGCACACGTTTCAGAGGGGCGGGACTCCGCCGGGGCTGACGAGGGGGCCTGCTGGAGACCCAGGACGGCACCAAGAGGCCCGCATCTCTTTGAAGAGCGCCCAATTTCCATATTTCATTAAGCATTGCTGACTGACAAGGCCCAGCCAGATGTTCTATTTTCAGCTATTTAAATTTTGACCTGCTTTCCTATCATAGATGCAGACAGAGAAAGGGGGGGGATGATTTCATCAAAACATAGATGCCAAGAATTATGGGAACTTGGATCTGGTTTGTTTTTATTACAATTCATGTCTTTATATTTTCCGTGACTGTCGTTTTATACTTAAAAAAATCAAAATGTTACTAATACAGCCTTTTTTTTCCTGAAATGATAGTAGAGAACTTTTTTAAAAATTAAGTTTCCAGGTACTTCTTCTCATATGATATCATCAAGACAAAGCCTCCCAGAAAGAGTCATTTTATTTAGATTATTATGATTTTCAACCCTGACATGTATACGCCTAATTAATCATTCAAGTCTCTAGAATAATCCCCCCGAAAAAAGAATTTTGTACATGAGATAAATAGGTTTTTGTTTAAGGGCAGATTTGTGCAAGCGGCGACAACTATAAAAGTCATACAAAATGGAAAAAAATTAGATGTATAGCATGATTGTTAGTGACTCAGCTGATCTAATTATATGCAAAAAATCTGGGCCCAAACGGGTTAATAAAAGAGAATAATCGCACGTTCAGAGTTGCTCCTTAATGTACATATCCCTTTTTATTTCAAACGTTTGGCTGACAATCCACGCAGGCAGGTTCACTGTCTTGCTCAAGGACACTCTGGTTGTTTCAGGGATCAAACATGAGACCTTGTATTTATGAGACAGCCTCTCTAACCATCCAGTCAGCCCAGCGCTGAATTGGCTCCAAAGTGAGTGATGCATGCTCTGAAACACCACATAAAGCATGCTCGCGCAGCTTCTCTGTCCCTGAGATATCAGGGATGATTAATTCCTGTGGTATTCCTGTTGAAATGGGTGTTAAATTGCGGCGTCCCAACTCAATCCCTCATGCAAAAACACATCGACAACCCTGACCTTTTTGTGCATCTGCTGCAAATGGCACTTTGTCATCCTGAGTGAGAAAGCTCAAGGATCAATGTGATTTTGTTGGAATAAAACTTCCCTGACGAACTCCCTGGATGCTGACTTCCTTTATGTGTGGAGAGTACGTGTGTGCGTGTGTGTGTGTGTGTGTGTTCAATACAAACAAAACAGAACCTTTAACAAAGAATCTTTAAACTGAACTGACTCGGTCAATGACTGAGCCAGTATTCAACAGTAAAATGTCCCTCACTGATGACTGGGAGATTTCAATTCACCCTATTCAGCATGTTATTTCCTTATTAAATCCTTAAAGGGAACAAGTCATGCAGATTTTCTATATTTTTTTCATATTTGCATTGTTGCACAGTTGAAAAAACACATTACAGTGTCCAATTTACAAATACAATAGGTTCCAGGAGGCTGTTCTTAAGCTGAATTATTCATAAATTGCAATCTATAACTGTCGTTTGAGGTCTTTTAAATGCCATGATAAAATGAGCCGTTTGTATGTTCATAAGCTGGATGTTTGCATCTTGGGGAACTGCTGTATTCATCTTATACTGGCTCTTTATGCCCCTCGGTTCAGCCTCTGTCTGGATTAGGCTGTTTCAGAGCCTGTCTCTTTAAGGTCATGCTCTAGAAAAAAAAGAAAAAAACACTATTTTGATATTCTGATATGAATATCTATCATCTATCGTTTTATCCAATACCTATTAACAATAGAAACCCAGTAAAAGCTTTAAAGGTACACTGAAGTGTCAATAATGTGTATAATTGTCCATAATGTTGCCTAGTGCCATCTAGTGGTCGGGTAGTATGGTTACTATTACATTTAGTCAACATAAATTTTGTTTGTGTTTGTTTGTGTCTGTTTAAATACTCATACTTGGGGCAGCACTGAGTTTTATGCATATATTGCATTAGAAAATAGAAAATACTTTAATATAATATCAGTAGAAGGGCTGCAATTAACCACTATTTAGATATTTAATTTAGATTTGAGCTGTTCGTGCGATTATTTAATTGGATCCTTTATAATCTTTAGAATCTATAATTCTTATAATCTTTTTTTTTTATATCTTACAGGATATATGCTTCATGTTCTGTAATGACCCTCAGTGTGATTTCTATGATTTCATGCACAAATAATTGATCTTATAAATCATTGAGCTTTACCTTGCAGATCATTTTTTTATATATATATTTTAGTTAATAAATAAATATTCTGACACTTCTGTAGTCACCTCACATGTTGTGGTTTTCTTTTTAATCCACCACATATACATAATCCTTGTGGTTGGAGAGATATTCCATATTCATTGTCATTCCGAGCAGGAAACCTGAAAAACCAGCCTGGGGCTTAAGTGGTTAATAACATATGGAAGGTGGTTGTGTTTGGGTGTTTGGGACCTGGGTGGGTTGGGCCGCCACCGGTACTGGGCCGGTATGGTCAGAATATTCCCGGTGGATTTTAATATCCCACAAAAGAAAAAAAAAAAACAGGAGGAATGGGGAAGAGATGAAGAAAAAACAAAGCTGAACGCCAACACCTCTTATTAAAAAAAGAAACCGAGACGACGAGTGTGCCTCTCATTATTGCGAGAATCAGAGGGAGAAGGGCTTCGACTCATTACTCAACACAGCTCCCAGCAGGGGAGGGAAAGCAGTCTATTGCTCCAGTAATGCATCTGTGCGTGTGTGTACACGTCTGACTCAGTGAAAACAACCAAAGCAATACAGAGGCTATATTGACACAGAGATAAAAGTGGATGAAAACCGCGGCTGTGTTTTTTTTTTCTCCTCTTGGTTTTGACATGTCTATGTGAAATATCTGCATCGTAACGGACCGAAGGGGTAAAGTTGTTGCCGTTAAAGCTGCAGTTGCTTTGCTGTTGATAAAGTTGATTTGAAGTGAGAACGACTGTTAAGAGACGCCGCTTCATAACAGCAGCGGCGGCACAGTAAAATGACAGCTGGATATGTCAACAGCATGTTTCTAAATAATTGATTTAATTGTTCTTATCTTGTGGATCCCCCTCCTTCCAGAACGCTTGTACTTGATTACCGACCCCAGATCTCCGAGGGGCGGGGCATTTCCGACAGAGCAATCATAAGAGAGCGAGTGTTTCAGTGGGGGGGCGGGGCTTTTTCAGAGTGAGTGTGTGAGAAGGCAGACTGCATTGCTGCTACAGGTCTAACTAGGTATAAATTAATTAGTATCAATAAGCCGTTTCATATTTGAGTTAATGCACTAAAAAGTGTTTAAAAGGTTAAAAAAATTAACAATTTACTTATTTGCATTTAAACTTGCACATTTAAATTACTACATGGGTATCTAGGGAACAGCGATGACAATCTGTTCAATGTGCTTCTGCGATTACTCGAAGCCCTTTTAGCTTCTGATTGGTGCGTTAAGTCACCGGAGAGCTGAGAGGCAGGAAGTGCGGTTGTTATTAGAGGTTCCATCACAGATGCACAGTAAAGTACTGCTTGAGAAAGTTATTTGTCTCCATTCTGATACAATTTCTTTTTTTTTTTAATAAATAGACCACAGAAATTTAAATATTAAACTAGGAAAAAAGGGCCCAAGAAGATACACAAATCTACAACTTAAAAATAATAATTGTTTTTCTGTTTCGGTTCAGTCTGTGCTCTCATCAACCTGTTTTCTGTAAAAAAAAAAAAAAAAAAAAAAAGCTATGAAAGAGCCTCTGCAGAGGAAATATACAGTCAGGACTTACACTCATCAGATAGAACACAACAAAGAATGATGCTTTAAAGCGGCGAAACTTAACACAAGTAAAAAGTTTGTAATCATTCTGGGAAGTGTGGGGAGAACTGACGGTAAACGATAAAAAATCAGTCACTTCGGCGAGATAAAGGTCATCTGTATTTCTGCATAATCTTCACGGTTGAACTTTCCTGATCACGGCGATAAAATTAAAATACTCAAGACAGAAAAAATGAGGAGAGCTGGAGACGTCTTGCTGCTGCTGACAGACTATACTTAGCCAGCACTGCATATTCTTTTTGTACAGTTCAAGTTTATAGAAGGAGGGGGAAAAAATAGAAACTCTCCTGCTACAGTCACTCGCAATGACAGAGGAACATCTGAATGCTGGAAGGGATTTATCTATTTGAACTGAATGAGTGTGTATCCGATTTTTTTTTTAATCATTCCGCAATCATTCATTTAATCATGCCGCACAATCTTTTAAACTCACAAAGGCTCCAATGAACGTGCTTTAGTGAAGACTGTGTTAGTATAAACGGTGAAGTCTTGGCACCCCTGCTGCTTCTGGACCTTCAGCGTGACCTTTAGAAGCCTCACGCCTCGCCCCACATTATATACCCTCATTATTTTTCATTGTTACCTTTGCAGTGCGGCAGAATGGGAGCGGATTCAGCAGAGGGGTCAGAGGTCAGGGGGAGGAGGAGGGTAAAGATGCAGGTCAGCCTGGCTCCGCTGGTTGTGTTCAGCCAGCGTCCTCTGGGAATTCACCGCCATGAAGCCATTTGAACTCCGGACCCCTCCAGCTGTCCGTCAAAAAAAGAAAAAAAAAAATGACCCTCGACCGCTGTCGATTAGAAAGTTTCCGCGGCCAAGAAGAACGGATCAGGAAGGGGCTACGAGATCTTATAACTGCACAGAAAAACACTTTTTTTTTTAATTGTGATGCTTCATTTGCATGTGTTTTCTGAGGATTTCAGCGACTTTTACGGAACATCTGTCAGTCCACCACTTTCTGTTGAATGAATCAATATGAAACTTTTTAGTCATGATTCCCCCCCGACTTTTGCTTAAGTGCCACCGTAAGTTTGACTTTTAGTGAAATGTCTCAGCAACAATTAGATGAATTACCATTTTGCAGACATTTCCCTCCAGGCGACTCATAATAAATTTGGTATCCTATTAGTTTTTGTCTGAAGTCAAAATCTAAATTAGTCCATGATTTTTAACGACATTCCCATTGGCCTCAACTGTAAGAGCTAGCGATAGGAAAACGCTGGCGTTGCTCTGGACTCTTATTCGTGCTTGTATTAAACAATCAGGAAAACAT
This sequence comes from Lepturacanthus savala, assembly GCA_030544235.1. Classification (NCBI taxonomy): domain Eukaryota; kingdom Metazoa; phylum Chordata; class Actinopteri; order Scombriformes; family Trichiuridae; genus Lepturacanthus; species Lepturacanthus savala. The sequence goes on along the minus strand of CM060482.1, from coordinate 12,681,091 downwards.
TTCTTGATTTAAAGGTTCTTTATTCTTTAAATGTCAAAATACCTACAAAATAATTATAGCAAAAAAAAGGTGCTTTTAAATGGAAGTTTCAGAAAGAACATACTGTACATCCCCTGATTTTTAAGGAAGACCATGATAGTAACCTTTGGGTTGTATTTACTTGCAATAAAATCATTTTTCTTTTTTTTTTTGCAAGTAATACCAGTTCACTTGTTACAAGAACACATATGTTTGCATGAATAATGGAACCTAAACAGCCCCGGTTGACAGTCCCCAGCTCTATACAGCGTTATACAAAATTAGGCAGAACCTGGGCTTTTTCCTTGAACCTTGAAGAGTGATTCCGACTATTTATTCTTCGGCCGTTCATCCTCCGGCGCCTTCCGTCCATAAATAGAGCATGATGTCACTTTATGCCTGCATGCCGCTTCCCTTCAGCTGAAAAAAATCAGTTTATATTGACAAAGGAATGAGCTTTGAAGAATACAGGCACTTGTGTGTCATTTCCATTTTAAGGAAGTCATTTTAACTGATTAGTCATCTTAAGAAGGCAGGAAAAAAACCTGGAGCATTGGTGTCAACAAGGTGAACATGATGAAACAATTCAAGTGTTGTTCCAAATTGAAACTCGGGCTACATGCTGTGCCAGGCGTTAATTTTCATTTGCCCAGGTGAAAAGAAAAAAAAAAAAAAAAAAAAAAGATTACGCGTGTGTGTGTGTGTGTGAAACTTGGAGCCGTGGAGAGGTTGGGTAGATTTAGACGTCGGCTTCTATTCAAATATGAAGGTCTCCTTGACATTTTCTGCACTGCGTTGGCTGCTCATCCTTGTCGCATTTCTCAAAGCTGCAGATGGAATAGCGCGACCTGTTGACATTTACAAACTCATCTAGCTGAGAGCGATGGCATTCTATAAGGAAAAACATCTCAGAATGTCCCGCCCCACAGTCCTGTCTTCGCCGTGCAGAGTTCAACACCTGAACATGTTAGAGCTTTATACAAACATAAATCAACCTTTGCGACACTGCCTCACTCTCCAACTACAACATGTGAGCACCGAAAGTTTGGAAAGTCTTTTTTTTTTTTTTTTAGCAGCTGGAGAATATGTAATCACATCTGGACTGCTGTGGCAGCCACCAGAGGAAGCCCGGTGTTCAAATGTGACCAGGTTAAAAGTTTAGCCACCACACGGATAAAGCTCCAGACAGCAGCCAAGAGTAGCGTGGCACATAATCCACCCGCAGCTGTGTTAAAGCAGGATGAGATGAAGTAAAGCCCACATAGCTGCAGCAAACCGCTACGACAACAACTGTAAACGCCATGTGGAAGGTGGTCTGGATGGCAACGCAGATAAATGTTCAGAGACACGCGTTGACATGACGATGCAAATTAAAGGAGGTGGAAATCAAAACGGCCACAAATAGAAACAATGAATGAAAACTAATGTTTTTCAATGTATAGCGGAGTAGAGACTCCTTGCTTTATTAATGACCAACTCAAAACAATAAATGAGACACAGGAACAAGCCAATGGGATGCGATGAAGAAACTTAAATATGAATTATTGTGCGGATTTTGCCTCTGCATCGCTCGGGAAGTTCAAATGGAGTTGTGCGGATCAGCTGAACTTCGCGTCTTTGCTCGGCACATGTTTAGAAATCAGGCCCTTCCTTCTTCAGCTTGCTGTAGTCCATGTTTATCGAGAAGAGCTAAGGGAAAAAAAAAGAAAAGTTAAGATATTTCACATATAATGCTGTAACAAAAAAAAAAAGGTACGTGACAAATCATAACGCCAAACCTTCCGCCTATGTTACACAATACTAATTAATTTAGTAGATTTATAAAATGTATAAAACTTACATGGAGCCGAGTACTTAAGCACTTCAGTAGATAATGACCTTATCGGATTTGTTACCTCATAGCAGCGTTAACCAGATTATTTCATTTGATTAATCCCATTAAAGGCATAATGCAAGGCTCATCTACACGTAGAAATCCATTCTGTACATTACCGATTACACTGTCAATTACGACTTGCATGATTTCTCAAAAGAATTACACAATTAAGACTGAAGCACAAAACTGTAAGTATAATTTCCTGAGCTGTGACTGAGACTTACCTTGTGCTGAGTAGTTGGGGACGTTTTGTTCCAGGGCTCTGGGTTGTTCTTACGATCCCAGCTGCAATATACAGAAAATAGGTACACAATACTGAAGATGTGCCACCGAAAACTCCAATATAAACAGATTCAATAACAGCACAACTTTTGAGGGCCGCGATATCTTCTCCACTTCTGCAACTCTCACTGGATGCGGAGAACATGCACTCTGCCGACACCCACTTGCCAGTTTGGAAGAGAGATAAAGCAGGAAAAAACAGAAGTGTTCTGTGTCAAAACGACTGGAGTCCTTACCAGACATGAGGACCCATGCTCAGACGAACCAGGTACGCCATGGACATGGCCGTGCCTCCACCAATGAAGATGAAAAGGGGGACCAGCTGTAAAGAAGAGAGGGCTAACTTTAAATTACATAAGGAGGAGCAGCTGACAGGAGATACAGATCAGTAGAAGTTGAAACTGCAAACAATGTGTCTACACTCAAAACAATGTAATGCAAAGCAGGCATAGGCAAAACAACTGGAAAATGGTCTGTTGCCTATAATTGTAACTCAGGTCATGATAAATATTTCTCCATTGGCTCTGCATCAAATAGCCCTATTATTAGCTTTTTTATAACTGCAACATAAAAAAGTAGTACACAAAAGCTTCAAGATTGCAGGAATCAAGGTTCATAGAAACCAAATTAAAAAATCAATGAGTCCAACACACAAGTCAAACACACAATCTAAACCAAAAGCTGCATAGAGTATGTTTTCCCCTTCTGAACTAACAGATCAACAGGCATCAGGTTTTAAGAGGGGCGTGTTAACACAAATGTATTCATAGTTCGAAAACTTAATTCCAGTCAGTACGTGTAGACTCGGTTAAAGAAGTCATATTAAACTACAGAATCAACAAGTCTGGCTTCGGAAAGTGAGAACTATCTGTTCAGCGTCGAGAGCAGCCGACCCAGAGATGCTACTTGCTACCTCACCGGCTAACCAGCTAACCTGCTAACCAGCTACAGAGCTAACCAGCTACGAGTTGAAGTCTACAACTTGAATTGATTTCTAGAAATCAAAAGACAAAAGTCTTGACATGACTTGAGATAGATGGTATGGGGAAATGTGTATATATAGACAGAGAATCAAACAAACTGGACAGCATCTCTAAACGTTTGACCATATTTGTCAGTGTGGTCAAATTCAAAAGTCTTAAATTAGCTCGATAAAGCTAGCAGAGATGAGTAGTTTTGCCACAGAGGTTTTTTTAATATATCTATATATATATATATATATATATAACCCAAATTATACTTACAGCTGGGTGGTTTCTCAGCTGTTTGCGGACTACGGCGAGCATTTTTACGCCTGTTAAGAGGGATTTATCCCGTTTTGTACAGAAATAAACAGATTACCAACAGCGTTGCCAAAACGGTGCGTAATTTAATCTGCGAGGGTCCGGCGGAAGAAAGGAAAGGCCGAGAAAATAAATAGGATGCCGCGCATACCGCCTGACTCCAAGTCTCCAAAACACGCCATTATTAATTACTTTAGGAGTCATGTAACAATTGAGCATTTATGTCCTACTGCAAGTAAAAAATACCGAGTAATTTTTAAAGGTCTCATTGGTGTGTTGCTTCTGTCTTTGTTTCATCACTGCATTTTATTCTGGCGAAGCTAAAATGCTTGATGATAAAGATGATAAAATTCAGTCATCTTTTATACCTATATATCTATCTATATTCCTCATTTTTTTATCTAATAAAAATAGCATCACGATTTACATAAAGCAGAAATCGGACTATGCTAATAATAAACTAACTGAATCCAATTGATATGATCGTGGCTATATGACCACTATCATTTAGAAAGTGACAATTAATTATATTTTACTTAATATGACAGTATATACTGAATTAATCCAAGATCCAAGAAGATTTTTTTAAATATCATAGTTATTAATATAATAATTTTTAATATCACAGTTATCACTGCGAGTGAATATTCAATTCTGATTGGCTGCAGGCTTACCTGCTACTCGGTTACTATGGCAACAAAGTCAACAAAGTTTTTTTGGTAAGTGATGATATAATGCCCTCTCAGATGTCATACCTTCATGTCATGCATGTAATACAGAATCTGTGACACCGGAGTGACATGAAATCACATTCATGTAAATCACATTCCAGAATGGACTGTGACATCACTACACTGTGACATCACGACGCTATGGCAACACTGGAGTGTTGCATCATCACTGTGACATCACTGAACATCAAAGAAACCTAGTCTATATATGGAGCTCACTCACGGTTTTGTTTAGTTTCACAAGCCTTGACAACTTGAGCTGAGCTGAACTCAATATACTCATCTAAGTATATAGAATACGATTCTCACATTCTAGATAGGATTTTAAAAAGCAAAATGCCTTTCTTTACTGTGGGTTTTATTGCAGGTGCGGTTGTCTGTAAAACTGTAAGGGTTCTTCTCAAGCCATATTTTGAGGAGAACGAGAGGAAGGAGGAAGATGGAAGTAATTCCACTGATGGTTCAGACGCTGCCTTGCATGACACTGAAGAACAAAGAGAAAATACTACTCTTTGTGACCGGACTTCATTTGATACAACAAGCACCACATCAAGTAGTTCCAACGATGGTTCAGACACTGCAGCACATGGTACTGAAGAACAAAGAGAAAATACTACTCTTTGTGACCGAACTTCATCTGATAGAACAACAAGCACCACATCAAGTAGTTCCACGGATGGTTCGGACACTGCAGCACCTGGCACTGAAGAACAAAGAGAAAATACTATTCTCTCTGAGCAAACTTCATCTGATGCCTCGAGTAGCCCTGACTCGGACATTGATGTGCCCTCAGATACCATGATTGAAAAAGACAAGGAGAAAGAAACTGGATCATTCGAGGTACTTGATGTACTCCACAGTAAGTCTACCTTCTACCGGGTAATGGAGTTTAATGGTGAAGGAACTTATGGCAAAGTTGCCAAGTGTATCGATTTAAAAAGTGAAAATCTGGTGGCAATCAAAATGTACAAAAGGAAGGAAAATTCAGCGTTTCAACAGGAAGTCAACATGCTCAAGGCCATCAGGGCATTTGACCCTGATAAGACCAACATGGTGAGGTTCATGGACAGTTTTGAGTTTAAAGGCTGTTCTTGCCTTGCTTTTGAGATGCTGGACAAGAGCATTTGGGACCTGCTGAAAGAAAGACAGTGGACGCCACTGACTCTCAATGAAATTCGGCCTATCGCACATCAACTGCTTGTGGCTTTAAAAGCCCTGAACAACATTGGCATCGTTCATGGAGACATTAAAACTGCCAACATTATGCTCGTCAACCACAAAAAACATCCACTGAGGGTGAAGTTGATTGACTTCGGTTTGGCACTTCCCTCATCAGAACTAGAGGTCGGAATGTGTCTGCATTCATCGGGTTACCAGGCTCCAGAGATTCTCCTGGGCCTCCCCTTAACCGAAGCCATCGATATGTGGGCATTAGGATGTGTGATCGCCTTCCTGTACTTTGGAAAACCCCTCTTACCTGGAAACTGTTACTACCAGACGATGAAAGTTATCAACCAGCTGCTCGGTTCCCCAGAAGACCACCTGCTAAGTGCTGGGAGGCAGAGCGAATTGTTCTTCACCCGGGAGCAAGGATCAATGAATTCAGGATGGAGACTTAACACGCCAGATGAATTCAAGGATTTAACAGGTTTGGAGCCTTGGACTTCACGTTGGCTGTATGATAACTATTCAGATTTGGGAGCTGCAGTGATGGAATACACAGAACCTGCGCATTTCATTGAGCGTATTGACAGGATCCATTTCAGCGTCCTCCTTAAACGGTTACTGCATATGGATGCTGGTCGTAGAATCACTCCTAGTTATGCCCTGAATGACTCTTTTATTACAGGGGCTCACCTGGAGGACATCTGCGCCTATAAAGATGATTCCATTAATCATATGAAAGTCTGTCCACATTATCCCTCTGACCAGGCTGATTCCACCACCAGGGTATCGGGTACTCCTGATAACCTACGTGCTGAAGCTGGTTTCACAGGTGATTCAGATGCTGCAGCATGTTTCACTGAGAAAGGTAGAGGAGAAATTGTCCCTTCCAATCAATACCCATCTGATACAACAACGAGGAATGTTGAGGACTTTCAAATGGACTCAGACATTGATATGGCATTAGACACCATGACTGAAAAAGACGAGGAGGACGAAACTGGACCATTCGAGGTACAGAGGCATGATGTGCTCCACAGTAAGTCTACCTCCTACCGGGTAATGGAGTTTAATGGTGAAGGGGTTTTTGGCAAAGTTGCCAAGTGTATTGATTTGAAAAGTGAAAATCTGGTGGCAATCAAAATTGACAAAAAGAAGGAAAATTCCAGGTTTCAACATGAAGTCAACATGCTCAAGGCCATCAGGACACTTGACCCGGATAAGACCAACCTGGTGAGGTTCATGGACAGTTTTGAGTTTAAAGGCTGTTCTTGCCTTGCATTTGAGATGCTGGACAAGAGCATTTGGGACCTGCTGAAAGAAAGACAGTGGACGCCACTGACTCTCAATGAAATTCGGCCTATCGCACATCAACTGCTTGTGGCTTTAAAAGCCCTGAAAGACATTGGCATCGTTCACGCAGACATTAAAACCGACAACATTATGCTCGTCAACCACAAAAATCAACCGTTCAGGGTGAAGGTGATTGACTTCGGTTTGGCACTTCCCTCATCAGAACTAGAGGTCGGAATGTGTCTGCAAGTGGCAGGTTACCAGGCTCCAGAGATTCTCCTGGGCCTCCCCTTAACCGAAGCCGTCGATATGTGGGCGTTGGGATGTGTGATCGCCTTCCTGTACTTTGGAAATCACCTCTTACCTGGAAACTGTTACTACCAGACGATGAAAGTTATCAACCAGCTGCTCGGTTCCCCAGAAGACCACCTGCTAAGTGCTGGGAGGCAGAGCGACTTGTTCTTCACCCGGGAGCAAGGATCAATGAATTCAGGATGGAGACTTAACACGCCAGATGAATTCAAGGATTTAACAGGTTTGGAGCCTTGCACTTCACGTTGGGTGTATGATAACTATTCAGATTTGGGAGCTGCAGTGATGGAATCCAGAGGAATGGTGGATCATGTTGCTTTTAAGGACACAGTGGTTTTTAGAGATTTGCTCAAACAGCTACTGCATGTGAACCCTGCAGTTAGAGTGACTCCCAGTCAAGCCTTAAAAGACGTGTTTTTCACGAGGCCTTACATGCAGGACATCACCTCCTATGTACATGATTCCAAAAATCTCATGACAATCTGCCAAGTTGATCCAGATAAACAGATGGCACTTGGTGGACATGAGCATTCATGATTTCTGAGAAACCACAATGCACATTTTTGAAGTCTGATTTTAGTCTACGGAAGGGATTGTTTTGTTTTTTTTAACTAAACATTTAACGTTGACATCTGAGATGGCTATTCATGGCCCAAATGTAGTTGTTAGCGGTCTTTCAATGCATTTTTGAAAGATTATGTAGAAAAGATGAACGCTGACAATGATGACGGATGTAGACGTTAGATGTTAAGACAACATTAAAAAAAAAAAAAAAGAGGACAGAACAATTCCTTCTGTGGACTGAAATTGGACTTCAAAATTCTGACTGGTGCACTGGGTTAGGGTTAACAGGCAGGACCAAAAAAACAAATTATATCACGGCGTGATGTATCCAAAGTCAGGAAATCAAAAGGTTTGATCGGTTCGGGTGGGCTAGGGATACATTCACACTTTTAACACCAACACCAAAAAAGTTTGGTGGAGGACAGAAGAATTCGTTCCCTGGAGAAGAAAAACACTTTACAACAGGTGCCAGATCAAGAACACTCTCCAGGAGGAAGGTGTATCTACGTCAAAGATGACGAGGACAAGTCACCAGAGTAAATACAGAGGATTTACAAATAAATAAATAATAATAAAAAAAAATTCCCCTCCTGGATCTGCTACCTTACCGTGGTGGAGGGGTTTGCGTGTTCCAATGATCCCAGGAGCTATGTTGTCCGGGGGCTTCGTGCCCCATGACAATCAGGTCCTAGGTGAGGATCCAGACAAAGTGCAGCTCAAATCCTCCTAATGAAGAAAATTAACATTAGGCATACATTAACCCTGCCCGGGTGTGGGTCACCCCCCCCCCCCCAGCCGGGCCTGCAGGTGAAGTATATTGTGACTAAAAATGGCTGAAGAAGTTGCAACGGTGGTTTTGAAGGACAATATATAAAGTCCCATTCACGCGTTTCTTCAACCTGACCGTCCCATAGATGGTCTGTAATCCACTTTCTTTAAATTAAATTTAAATATGTTGTTTTCAAGAGTTTGGGGGGGGGGGCATTTTGTACCCTTGACAGTGGCAGGAGTGCAATCAGGCCTCATTCATGGCCCCTAAAAGCAGGGGCGCCAATTATTTAATGATAATCAATTATAACTTATATGGAGACAAAAAAGAAAAATTCCATCTTCCAACTCTTGGTTGGGACAAAAAAAAATTTTGAATATTTCATCTTAGACTTTAGGAAACGGTGACCAAAATTTTCTGACATTTCATAGACCAAACATCTAGTTAATTAAGAAATAATCACCATGGATGAAAATGATATTTCACCGTGTCTAAATGTAATGTAGATCAATAATAAATAAATGTTAACTGCAGCCCTAGTTGATCGTCAGATGACATTGAAAATTAACATCTTTATGAAACAAGTCTGTTGGAAGTTTAAAAAAACAGGATGCAGTAATGGTTTCCAGTTCTATTCACAATTAAGACTCTTTGGCTATTTTACAGCCATTTCAAACCTGGAGCCAATTAGACTCTAGTATTGCAAATAATTGAAATAAAACAATCACGCGTGTAATAAAAAGCAAAATCACCATGAAATATCACAATTTCCCTTTTTATGGCAAGTTATTTCCAACTTGTAGAAAATAAAAGTAAAAACAATTTAATAGCAAGATTGGACACAACACAACAGGCTACATATAACCGTTTATGTTTTATAAATGACATGATACGTGGCAAATTGTTCGCCAAGAAATAAACTACATATGTGATAATAAAATTAGAACAAACAAGCAACAATGTGTAACCCAGGCCTTACTTGTTGGCAAGTTCGTGAGTTAAATGCTGGAATTGTATTTCTTAGGCCTTGTTTGGTTCGCTTGACATCCAAGCGAAGTGAGCTGGTTTCAGAAACTATATGGATTTGTCTGCTTTTTTTTTTCTCCCCCCAACCTGTCCAAATTCCTCCTCGGAAAAGCATGTGTGGTCAAACAAACGTACTAATGCTTCATCACAGTTCATTCAAGCTTTGATCCCAGGTAATGTTTTCAACATACGAGCGGTAGGTAAACCTGGGGGTTGAAAACGATTCTCTTTTTAAATATAGTTAAGTTACAGATCTGACCGTTGGAACAAATCATAGGCACATACGCCTCTACAGGACGTCTTAAGAACATAAGATACTGGCTATAGTCTTTCCATTATGCTGCTTTCTCCCCCCCCCCCCCCCCGTCCTGCTTGTACTTCAGGCGCTTCAGTGTGTCGTCTTCTTGGGGCCCTTGCCAAATTTAGCGTCCAATCCAAGACCTAAAGTGAGAAAACCAAAGATGTGGTTAAGGACCGAGGGGAAAACAACATTATTTTAGACTCTGGGTTCATTAAATCAATAAAAACTTTGAAAACTGGAACATTATGTATATTTTTCCCCAACTATGTCATGAAAAAAAGTGATTCCTCATAAGTTATACTTGATGTGTTATTTCAATCAGCCTGTGTTTTTTGATTGGACCCATTTTTTTGTGATAACAAGCACAAAAGAAGTATTGTCTCAAGCTGCAATCGTTTGGTTTCTGCCTTATTTCTGCAAACATTTGCTACCATTACAATCTGCCAAAGATTTCACAGTAATATACTGTAATGATGGAAAAAAGGGAAAAATCTACCTATGTGTGTCCATTTTATCCTTTGTTCTACCCCCTGATGCCCCCATATTAAAGGCTTTTCATACCTCGTTTCAAAACTCGGAATGCTTCTGCTAATCTCTTTATCTTTTTGAGAAAAATCGACATTTCAAATCGCTGCGTAAAAGTATTAACCCTCACCGAGGAACACAAGGATGGTGCCGGACCACTGCATCATGCTCATGACGTTGCCGAACAGAATAACGGAGCCAAGGATGGTGAAGAACTTCCTCGTGGTGGTCACGATAGAGCAGGTCAGGGGTCCAAAATACACCACCGTCATAAAGATGAAGGTCTGATAGAAGGAAATATTGATTCAAATAAAACGCATATCAGAGAGTTGAGCCATTCCAAAACTTTGACTGTATTTCTTCCGACAGTAGAACACGACTTGACCCGTTGCCTCGTACAACCGCTGACCGCCCCCATTTACCCACCTGGCCTAAAGCGCTGGTCAGTCCGAACAGGAGAATATTGTAGAAGATGCTCGGGTGGCGTTCGGCGAAGCTCAGGAACTCCCACACCTCCCCTGTCCACAGCACCGCTGAGGACAGAAAGCATCGGTTGGAAAAAGAACATTTAGTTCCGCTGTTTATGTTGTCTTTACTGTTAGAAAACATAATAGCATTGGGATTTAGACTTGTGATTGGGACAAAATGAGACCTTCGAGGGCGGCGACTTGGGTTTTGGAACGGTGATCAACACTTTTTTACCACTCTTATAAACCAAACAACTCAATTGAGATTAAAAAAAAAAAAAAAGACAAATTAACCGATAATGAAAATAAGTTGCAGCCTTAATCATGATGTCTGATGTGCTGGGAAAAATCAGTAGATGGTGTTTATAGTGTGGGGGTAGGGCACCACCAAGTGATGCTATACAGCAACAACAGGTAATGATGCTGTGGTGCGTCTGGGATTCGTGGGAGTGGGGGGGCGTAAGAATACCTTTGCATCCTGGGACATGGCAGCACTTCACAAAGCTGAAGGCAAATTTATTATCGTGGCAGAAGGAGCTTATTTGTGCGTGTGCAGATTTTACAAACCGAAAGACATTTGAATATATTTTAAAGCTTCCTGCGAGCGAGTGTAACATGGAGGGAAAACAAAACGGAGCACTTTAGAAATGCTATGTACAATCTACGAAACAGGGAAGATGTGCGGGAGATACGGAAATATACAGAGATTACACCAATTAGTTTGTTACAAGGCTGATAAAAGTCTCTCAGTTCTCATATTGGCTTTGACCTTTCGGTCTTTATCTTACAACCCATTAGAGTCTAACCTAGAAAGCCCCTCGTTATATCGCATTTGTTTTATATGCCGTACCCTGGTGCATATTATAGCAACCTCCATGCAGACCTGAAGGCTTTGAGGTGCAGGATTCCTTATCTATACAGATAACACTGAACAATTTTGCCTTGACTCGCCTGAATTAATTAGTTTTTGGCTCCTGAGAGAAGAGTCTGCACCTTTTTTTTTTTCTCCGATAGCAACACAGTTGTAATTATTGGTTATTCATTAGGCTTTTTGCCATTTTGCCTAACTACATCACAGGACCTGTATATTAAGTTTCCCATTAGAATTGAATATTAACACTGACATCAGATTATGTGAATATAAACGCTGTATTTTGAAAAAAAAAAAAAGTTTGACTGGACCAATATTATAACAAAAGGCTGTTAACTGTGATTAAGACTTTTTTTTTTTTTAGAGGCGCAATAAGAAAATGCAAATTAATTCCCGTTTCCATTCGTTATTGTGAGATTATTTGGAGAGGGGGAGTTCGCCGTGAGATGACGTCATGAGAGAGCCTGCATGTATCCATGGCAACAGTTGACACTCAGCTGATTTTTACAATTCCGATTCCATTATTGATACTGCTTAACGATACGATTCTGTATCGATTCTGTTTGATTAGGAGTTTGATTAGGATAAAGTTTGTTTCCTTTGCTTGTTGTCTGCTTTTTCAGGAAGGATACGTAACCGTAGAGGTGATAGCTTAGCTACTGCAGCTGCTGCTGGGTTGAGATGTATCACTCCGAAGCGTCAAAAACTCGACACTCCATTAACGTTATTCCATGTTTGTGCATATTTGTCGTGTTCCTTCCCGACGCCGTTATGTCCATTTTGCAATGACTGCAAGTCGCCTGTTGTCATCCTTTTTTTATAAAGTAAAGCCAAACTTTTGGAGCTTTTGAATCTGGTGGGCGCCATTGTTGTTTACGACGTGCTAAACCGGCGTAACGTCATCATGTAATTAGTCGTACTTGCTGGAATCAAGAGACCATTGGTCACTCTCCGTGTGTTTGGTAGGGTCGCCAGGTGAAAGAGTAAAGAAAGAAAGAATAAAGCTTTTTCGTTATATTAATACGCTGAAAAATCCCACCTTTCCAAGAGTAAAAAACATGCAAATTTTCAGCCTTTTTCTTTTTGAATTTCTTGCTTTTCCATCCAAGTATTTATCCATTAAAATGTGCATAAGAAAAGGGTGATGGAAATGCGATGAGTTTATAGCTCAAGTATAGGCAATGATGCAACATACAAAACTAAATTGGTTTAATCGTTAGCAGAAAGCACAGAGTCTTACCTAGTCCCAGCACCAGAATGGACCACATGTTGATGTTCAGCATCATGTGGTTGGCGCTCGTCTGGAAACGGGACCTCATGTGGTCCTGGGCCACGCCAGTCAAACCGTCCAACGTCAGAGAGACCAGCTACGACACGACGAGACAGACAGTCAGACAGACAGATGCAGACGGGGAGGCAACGTGAACACCAGTGAACGGAATACAAAGCTACTTGCCAACAGAATCTCTCCGAAGCCAAAAACGTGATCGTCCGTGGAAGCGGCGCTCTTGTTGGGTTTATAGAGGAACAGAGCCACGCCGCTCACAATCAGCAGCACGCACAGGTACTTAGCCATCGGGTATTTCTTCCTCAGTATTGTCACGCCCAGGAGCATCACTGAAACAAAGCAACAGCATGCTGGATCAGTTTTAGCTCTTAATATACCGGACTCAAACATCTGGGGCGAGTAAATCTCACTGGGAAAACAGTCAAAAACCTTTACTCCTGAGAATGGAACATATGGACGGTGTGTGTTTCTGTGTGAGTAACGAGACAAACAAACTGTGAGATAACGCTCATATACAATCTGAACATACTGTGTAACCATATATGTGTACTCTCTGTGTCCTTGGTCTGTTGGGAAAGCCACTAGCATCCCGCTTGTAGGTCAATTACCATACACACGTGTACATTATGAGACGTGGCAGCTTCTGGGACAGTGAGTACTGACACAGAAGTGTTGGTAGTGACACGTGTGCATTTTCCCCACAAGAGCAATCATAACCTTAGTGTTGGTTTAGTACTGAAGATCGAGCTGTTCATGCTCAACTTGTTTTACATCATATTTGTAATAACTATGACTTGTATTTCATGCCACTTGATCATTACTCGAGTGTTATCCGTGTGCTCTTTCACCGTTTTTTGGCACACAAGGCAGGATTAAAAAAAAACTCCCAAAAACTGCTGTCATAAACCTTTCAGCAGCATCATTCCAATTCCCTTATTCTAGAGTGGCATCTACCTTTCAGTCTCACTGTTTTGTAGCCATACGCTACCTAGTGGCAAATACAAAAAACTACATCCTACTTATTTGGGGTTAATCTCTCTTGTGCAGTATATAACCCAGAATATTCATATTGCTCAATACAAAAACTGCCATGGGATGTAGCAGCAATTTTAACTAATATTCCTTCTTTTGTAAAAAAAAGATATACATTACAGTATGCAGGTGATATGTGGGCAGAAGGCAGCAATCTAACAAAGGTGATGGTGTCACATTTACCTGGTATGGGCTTGCAGGATTTCCCCAGCACCTATTGAAAGCAAAAGATTGGTTTAGGAAATAACGCCAACACTGTTCAAACACTGAAAACTCACAAATCAGACGTGTACCAACGGACTCTGTACATGAAAAAAAATAGGAGCACTCTCACCTGTGTCGGGTAGTTGACATATTGAAGGGCACAGTTACTGGACACCATGGCTCCGAGATAAGAGAGGGAACACAGCCCATAGAGCCAGCTCTTGGTGTGATCCGGCTTAGAGCCCTCGAAAAACTGGATCACTGATAATAAAAAAAAAGGAAGTTTTATTCTCCTAGAATCAATCAAAAAAGCAATACGACACATAAAAATCCTTGCAATAACGTTTAACCAAATTACCAGTTTGAAACGGAATGTTCACTGTACAATGTAAATGTCACAGTGATAAATCAACATTCAACACGCTTGTTATTTTGACCGTCCTGATGTGTCGCCTGGCAGTTTTTCAGAAAATATCAAACCTACTCACAGAACCAAGCAAACACAGCATTGATGATGCACTGGATGAAGACCAGCGTCCGGGCGAATCTGAACTTCTCTTTATTCTCCCCCTGACCGTAATCGCCTCGAGTGCTGGAAAAAAAACACAAAACACAAAACGCCACTGTGTTCAACAGAGACAGTGACTTGAAAACCTCAAGTGGCGCACTCCGGCCTTTTCTGCCAGGAACCCGGACGGGTCTCCGAGCTGCGAAAAGGCCGCGATACAACTGTCCGGGTGGGGAGGAATTTTTAAACAGCAGCCGTACCCACTTGTTTGGAACGAGACGAACTGTATTTAAGGACTCGTCATAAACAGCAGTGTCGGCCTAAATCACAACATGCAGCAACTAAGTCAAAGTCAAGGTTGTGAGAAGGCTCCATCCTTCTAAAAGCAGATATGATCCCCGTTCCCTCGTGTGACTTCGGCAACAACATGCCGTCTGTGTCAAGCATTGGTATGTGAAATTCAATATAGACCGAAGCCCCGTTTACTCTTTCTAGAGTCACAAATAAGCATCGTGACTTGTTGATTTGTTACAGGTGCAGGTTTGATCCTGTGCGATGTAACTTTATTGTCAGCTTAAACTCAAATTCAGTTTGCATCCTTAGGCAGCTCCGTCTATTTATACCCGAGCGATTTCTCCTCACCGGATTATTAGAAAAGTGACAAAAATGTGCTATTTCGCCACCGATCCGAGGTCTATTCCTCCCCATGGATTGTGTCAGCGACCTCGGCTGTGGTTTCACCAACCTTAGCTGAGGACCAGAGCACCCACCTTCCTGCGTTTCACAATCGGAGAGGACATGAAGTAGGGTGTGGTGGTAACATAATGCTAGGGCGGTATAAACTGAACAAAGAGTGAGGAGAATAAGTCAGTCTGCGGATTTAAGGCAGATGCCAGATTTACACTCCTGCCAAATCCCTGCAGAACACACACAAACACATCTAGTGGGAAAGAAAGAAGGACAAAACCAAAAAGGAACTGGACACTAAAGCAAACATGTCATAGCTTCACCTCTCATAAATAAATTCACTTTTCCAGTTTTCAAAGCAATGGAAATCCACCATGCATGATGTATACCTTTCATAGGATTGCAAAACATCTCTCGTGTGGTTCAAACATTAGTTCTTACTCATTTGTGGTCAAATGCACCTAATAAAGACTTGAAAAACTACTGTCAGCATCATCATAACACACAAATCCTTAGGTTGATCATTAATGAGGGACAGGATGGTTGTTTCTCTGTTCTGTTTTATGAAAAAACATGTCATTGTCTAAATTCTCAAATGTCCTACACCATTAACCTTTATATAATAGTAATGGCCATATTTTCAATAGAAGGCATGCATCAAAAGGTTGCTTTTTATTTCCTGTCTCACAAATTAATGCAATGAAACATACTGTTATGTACAGAGGAATAGAAATGTGAAATGGTTTGCCATCAAGACACATTTAAAGAGTAAAACTGTATTTAAAGGAGAGTGCAGGTCGATGCGATAGCATGGGAAATATAAAATATAGAGAACATGACCTTTTCTCTAAGACTTTGTAGAAATATATTCTGGAGGGATTGGTCAAATTGGTTATTACATATGAAGTTGGATATTTCTCTTTCTCCCCGTTAATTTATCGTTTGTGGTTTATACTTACTGTTGAATTTAAATGACTCATGTGTTTCCATTTCCTCTACTGTTCTTCAGGCAACAGTCGCTTTAAGTTTTTTTTTCTCAACAAGATGGCAAGTGGAAGTAAAAGTTTAAAGAAATACCCAATAGCACAGAAACAATTCTGTGTCGGACATTTAATAATATATACATATAATATCATAATAATAAACATAATATCTGACTCTACCATTAATAATATAAAAAGTATCGCTACCCGTCACCTTTCATTGCTATGATCATAATTAGTAGTTTTATTGTATTGTGTTGAAAAAGTAGTTGCTACTTGCAGGAAATGCCTCATCAATATATACAACGCATGTATTTGTCAAGAACAACGTTTAAAAAGCATGGGGCTTTTATTTTGAAAAATGTGCGCCTATACAATATGTTGAGTCAGCAGGGATAAGATCAAAAGAGAAAAGTTGATATACAGGAGAATAGATGAATGAGAGCCTTACTGTATTATATTGATAATTATCTTATGAATCTGAATTACATTTTTGTGTTTTACTTTACATAATTAAAGACATTTCACCATAATGTGATGCAGAAAAAAAACACAAATTGGTGCAGAAACAACACCACCAGAATGAACAAAGTGTTTGAAACCCCTAACACATTATGAACTTGGCACCTTATCTGTAACCATGTAAAATCTTCTTTTTTTATAGTGTCAGGTCAACATTACAATGAGGGTTTTTTTCCAATGGGTTTTGGTACAGGATGGGAGGATCTCTCAATGAACGCTACTTACATCGTTTCTTGTAGGATTCCGTAATAAAAGTAACACACGAAGACTCCGAGGAAACACACGATGAACCGTATCCGCATGTTGTCCCACAGCGAGGCGGGTTTCCCTGCTCCCTTTCCCGAAGCCATGCTGTCCTCCACCAGCCCGGTTATGCTGATCGACACCGCCGAGCTCCCGGTGCTCCTCGCACCGACGTCCCGCTCCACTATTAGCCGCAGACACGAGCCCGGACTGGTGCTCGCGCTTCTCGTCGCTATAAATAACCTCCTTGTGCACGGTGTGTGTTACTTGCTGAAGACGATACTGTTACCTCGAGGTGTGTGGAGCTCCAGTGACTGTCATGTATCATGTCATTATGGTGTTTGTTTTACAGAATTCAATATGGCGTCAGTCTTAAAAACTCCCCTGTTGCATAAAAACCTTCTTTCTCACCTGGGTAAAACGGGAGTGTGTTACTGTGAGTGTTTTCATAGCGCAATTAAAGCTATATTTAGAGGAAATAGAGGTGGCGTCAGGAGATTCGGTTTAGACAAAGGACCACTGAGGTGTCCACGGTCGTGCCTGAACATTTAGAGCAGTTTAATGAATTGAGTCATTAACAGGAAAACATGGCGGCGTATTAAATGCAACCACGTCGATATGGATAAATTAATATTAAGTGAATATGACCTTTATTAACAATTATGTGGTCTTCGATGCATCTATTAAAAATGTGAGGTCCTTCCGTATTAATGTCGCGTGGGCTTTTTTCGTCCTAGGATGTGGATTAAATTTATTGGTCTATGTAGGCAATTAAGATCCACTCTCAGCCAATCACAAAGTAGATTGTGGTGAAACGAGGCGGTTCTTATATTTAAAAACCGACAGACACTTAAAGAGGGAAAGTCGTGGAAAAGGGAAACCACAGGAATGACAACTATTACAGAAAGTGAATAAAAATAAATGCAATTACAGCACAGACAGTACAAACACTACACTCATTTTCAGAGTTTATAGCCTTCTTAGATTTAACGGTCTATAAGTCTTTATGAGAAGTTCAAAGCTTTTTTGTTTGATTGAAAATTTACACTCATGAATATAAAATATAGCTAATATAGTTAATTCAACAACTAAATCGGCCATAAAAGCTAAGGCCTCATAATAGTTTTTCATTCATTTATTGCTTATTCCATTTCTAAGTGTTGTTTGTGAACAGCCCTACAACTCACATTATGTTTTCCAAGAATACGTCTCATGTTCATATATGTATTAAATATAGCGTGTGTGTTGTGGGGAACTATTACAGGATTGATACACATGTTTAGTTAGTTGCTGAAAAAATTGATTATGCAAATCTTTCCAAATAAACAGCCTTTCAATCAGACATTGTTTCGACTCAAAACACCCAGAGAATTTGTGATTTTATTTTTTTTCCACTCACTAGCAATGACATACTTGTAGGATCTTGTCTTGACTAAGACAGTTCGATCCATATGAACAATAACTCAAGCAGAGAGAAATCAACTTCTGCAATAACAAAGTTAACAATGAAACATCAACACATTGTTGTGACCGGAGCCACACAGCAACCAAACAGTCTCAGATTCAACACAAAACTAGTTCAACCCACTCTAAATTCTTGAGTGTGGCCGAACTTGCAAAAGTTTGGTTAGAAAAAAATGCCCGCTGTCGGCAAGTAAAGCTAATAAAATGTCCATTCCTGCTTATATCGTTAAACCAACAAAGTCTAAACAGAAAGATGGGCTGATTTACAAACACAGTATCATAAGCCTCCTTGTTCTTTACAAAGATACAAAAATATATATCTTCCTAGAAATACATATGTAGAAAAGTAGCCCTTCATAAACTATAGGCCTAGTGAGAAAATATTTTACCATAACCAACAGATTATGCAATTTTAAGAACAAAGCCATCAAAGGACGTTGTTTTCTCTCAAAGTTTATCTTGACTAGGACATTATTAATTGTAAAATATAGTGAGAAACTAATACTCATGTCAACATGTGTTCTAAGTGCTCGGGGGTTTCTGAATCAAAATTCACTTATTTTGACGTTAAAAAAGAAAAGATCCCTAGCAGACTGCAGTCTTTGTCCAAACTTCTGATAAAGCAAGTAAAACAATATTCAGATTTCAAAATGGATCCATGTAAAAACCTCAATCAACCTACAAGGACAGTACTTTTCGCACTGATAAAGATCAGCTGAATCCAAGAGTCCTGCAGGTAAAAATAATCTCCAGATTTTTAGGCCAAAGTCAGTCTAAAACATGAATGCAGCAACCTTTTACAGTGACAAAGTTCCTTATTCTGACCACAGTCATCATGGCATTTCATAGCAGTGACGAGCCAGGTGACCACTGGTCTCCGTTGGCACCCTGTGCACAAAACAAATCCAGTTTCCTCCGGTACAAAGGGATTCCCCCGGACAGTGCGGAGTGTCTCTGTTCAGGTGTCCTGACCTACTGCATGCCCAGGTGCCTGGTAGGAGAGGCCTGACCTGGGCAGCCAGTGACGGGAGAAACAGACAGGCCACGGAAGAGGAGGTCCATCGACGGCAGGAGGGGCTTCAGGAGGCTGACGGGGCAGAAAGCGGAGCCTCCGTGGGGGGTGAAGTTGACTTTATTGGGGTCTGGGCAGGATGGCTGGAGGAGAGACTCGTCCTGGCAGGCGGACCTGGACGCAAAGTGGAGATCACAACGCGGTCGTTAATATAGATCAAACGTGAGCGCTTGATGGATCAGTCAACCCTCTCCCTAACATTTTCCAATGTTTGATTTAGATTAGAAATGGGCAATCCTTGTCCTGGAGGGCCGGTGTGGGTGCAGGCTTTTGTTCCAACCAAGAAGTTACACACCTGATTCTATTAGCAAGCCTTTCACAGCCTTCCCTTTACCTGGGACGTGCCATCTTTGTGCCTTTTCCTCATGTGACCATTTGAAACAAACACTTTTGCCTCTAGACATGATTGTGCCACACTGTGTATGAACAAGTTAATTTCAGGCATAGTCAAGCCTGAGTTGGTGGGCACCAAATGGTCCCATTCAAACCAAAGCCGCTTTGATTGGTTCATTTTCCTTAATGTGAAAGCATCAGTCACATTTGGGTGCGATCAAATCAAGGAGATCAAGACCTTTTGGTCCACCTAACTAAGCACCAAATGACAAACTTTGGCGCGGCCCCTCAAACAAACTATTCCAGATGCATCATTGGAGAGGATACTATTTAGTTTCCTGTTAGTTTGAAGATAAAAGTTGGCGAAACGTCAATCAGACCGGTTCCGGTTCATTTGCAGGTGTAAAAGTGGATCAAGCTGGAATCTATATGCTACATAGTAAAAATGTTATTGCCTGGTCAGGACCAAATAATCAAACTGTGGTGTTAAAGCGCCCTTAAACGCTATGTCCTGGATAATTCTATGGATCATCAAGGGCCCTGAAAGCTGCAGTTTGACCTGCCATAACCTCATAATTTCAATCACAATACGCCATTGCTAAATGCAAGCACTCATGCGAGGCGCTCGCATAGCAACAGCAGCGGTCAAGCCGGCAGCATATCCTGGCCATGAATACATGAACTATACATAGTCCGCATGGTGTTGACTCACATTGCTTCCTCGCACACTCTAACCCGCTCACAGCCTTCCGGCGGCTCGCGCTGGAAGGCGTAGGTCTTGTTGGGACGAGGCGAGGTGGAGCAGGGCTGCAGCAGAGGAGGAGTGTCCAGCACGAACGAAGGGTACGAGGCTGACGGAGAGAGTCGCAGGATCTCACAGTCTGCTGCTTCTGGGGAGAGATATTGAAACCTTCACTCGTGATACAGAAAATACAGAACGTGAAGCGCAGAATCTGTGTCGATTTAAGAGTCTGAAAGCTAAATAAAGCTAAATCCGGCTAACCTGGCTCTCCCATGGGACAGGGAGACTGCGATGGAGACAAAAGAGATGGGTTCAAAGGGCAGGGGGAATTTGAGGGCGACAGAAGTGATGGATCTAGAGCACAGGGTGACTGAGAAGGAGAGAGGAGGGAAGGGTCCAGGGGCCCCGGGGAAGGCTCGCTCTGGGAGCCGCTGCTGCATCTCTGGGCGGGGGCAGGAGCCCTGTGGCCATCTGGGATATCCAAAATCTGAGCGAAAAGTTAGAAAAAGAAGACGATCACAATATAAAACTTTCACATCACACTTGTTATTTCACAACAGGTCTTTCATGAGCACCAAAAAGATGCTTTTCAAGCAGGACATACGAAAGGTACGTCATGCAAATCTATAATACAATACAGCTCTGGAAAAAACAGAAATAAAAGACCACTGCAAAATTATACGTTTTTCTGATTTTACTACTTCTAGGTATGTGTTTGGGCAAAAGGAACATTTTTGTTTGAGTCAATAAGGACTGAAACATACATGAAATTCGTATGATTATCTTATGATATATCTTAAGGGAAAAGGCAATTATTCATACACAGCCTCACTAGTTGTAAGAGCACCCCGGTGGGACTTACCTCATGCTGATCGTCGGGTTTCTCCGACACAAACGCCTCTTCCAGCTCCAGGTTGAGGCCTTCGACGCTGCGTCGCAGCCGTGGGACAAGTCTGTTCAGCGGCATCGTCTGCAGGAAAAACAAGCGAATGTAGAAATAGTCTTGTGTGCTTGATTATGCACCTGCGTTTCTTACCCGGTGCAGCCTGGTGTGTGTGTGTGTGTGTGTGTGTGTGTGATGCTACACCTGCTGTGTTTGAATTGTACCGCATGATATGCCCGTTTCAAATTGTCTCCCCGTGACGTATGAGGCAGTTAACACCAGGAGCTGCGATGACAGCCGTTCCTAAGAAAAGCACCCAGCGTTTTTTTTTGTTTTTTTTTTTTAATATCCCTGTTACTAAGTTGTTCCTCCTAGTCTGCCCGTGGAGGCCAGTTTTGGCAGGATGATTTATGTCTTCATCTATACCCCGCCACCGTCGGGGAGGGGGGAAAACAGAGACTCCGGCTACCTGAGTGATGCCCGCCGCATGCCCTGGTGGCAGGGGGTGGTGCGGGAGCTCGTATCCCGCCGGGGGAGGAGCGTGGCGGGATCGCTTCTGCAGCTGTTGCCTCAGCTTGGCCACCTGAGGGCAGAGCAGAGAGACAAAAAAAGTGAGCCGGGAGTCA
Organism: Lepturacanthus savala; assembly: GCA_030544235.1. Lineage (NCBI taxonomy): Eukaryota > Metazoa > Chordata > Actinopteri > Scombriformes > Trichiuridae > Lepturacanthus > Lepturacanthus savala. Next base: position 12,659,022 of record CM060482.1, on the reverse strand, counting down.
CCACGGGGCTCATTCTGAAAAGGGAGAGGTTACTCATTTCCCCCACAGGGGTCGTTTAATGTCGCATGTCTTGCGCCGGGGAGAGCGAAGGGCCGATTAGTGAGCGGCTGTAGTGACGACAGACTGAGATACTTGCTTCTCTCAGGTGCTCCGCGCTGCCCCAGGACGCCGAGCGCTTGTGCCCGCCCATGCTTCTCCTTCCCCTGGTCTCCTCCGCCCAGGAACTTGGAGTCTTTGAAAAGGAAGGAAAAAAAAAATGTAGAAAATTATAATTGATTATAATTCTGTCTCTCAGCAGGGTTGATTTCATAGAAGCCTGACACCGAGCGTGTAGCCGTTTTCCGTTTAAACCCAGTGAACTCCAGTCAAGTATAACGCGCAGAAGCGGAGCCCCACAGCTGTCTCGCACACCTGCCCCACAACAGCTGGTACAGAGGCAGGCAACGAGAAAAAAAATACAAAAAAAAAAAACACAGAGCTGCAAAAACAAGCCCCGCTTCCACACGCGCAAGGAAACATCCAAACCACATCATTGTAAAGACTATAAATACAGCACAGCCATCACAACTCAACACCTCAGTGCATTTGCACTACACACAAACAGCAAGCTTGTTATTCACAAATTCACACAGTGCAGAGAAAAAACAACCACAGGGACTTCTGTCAGACACAGCTCATTAACATCCCGCTGTCACCCACTTTCTTCACGTTGACTCTTGATCTTCTAGCGGAGGGGGTCTGGGCGACCGCCGCCGACTGTTGGTCGGTCGCAGACGGCCGGCAGTCCATCATCATCATCAGGTGAAGATCAGACGCCCGTGGTGGTGGTGGTGGTGGTGGTCGCCCCTACACTTCTGGTCGACTGCTTTCGCACAATTGCGAAACAATCTGGATCCGCTCACTGGTGTTCATGCCACTCACAGGCCGGTCTCGGCTTGCGTTACGCCGCCTTGTAGCTGTTCAGTTCAGTCCCCTGCAGCACAGCTATGTCATGGCGTCCCCCCACCACCTCCCTACTCCCCCCCCACACACACACACACACCGAAATACAACCTGCGCTTTTGGGCGTCTGCCTCACGACCGAGAACCGAGCTGCAGGCCGGACCGCCCGCAGGAAAACACTGACACCATCGTCCTGTAGGTTCTCAGCCGATCGTCCGGCTAAGTCGGTCCTATAGCGCCGCTGGTGTAAAGTTACAGCCCCCCCTCCTCCTCCTCTCCCCTCCATCATCCAACACCAACAACCCCACCCGCCCCCAAAACATGAACAGGGGGGATCATGGGACATGAACCTATAAAAAGACTCCAAGGTAGAGCAGCAGTTGCTCTGGCATGTAGCGTTTCCCACACAGACAGCTCAGCTCCATTGCCGCTTCGGACATCGGCCACAATAACAGAAACGGGGCTGCGACTGATAATTATTTGGGTTATTGATTAATTGGCATCTTCAGATTGCCTGTTTAAAAGCCAGGTTATTCAATTACCGACCTGAAAAGCTGGCACCACAGAACGCTTTTACTTGATAAATGATTTGAATTTGAACTGTTGCTAAGTAACTCATCAACCGAGTAATTCAGTCAGTAGTTTAAAAAGAAAATAATATAAATCAGTCGACTGGCCCTGAAATAAGTATCACCTTGTTCAGGTTTTGCTTATACGCTCTAGTGTTTGTTGTTTTTGGACTGTGTTTAATACATTTATTATTATTATTATTATATGCTCCTGTTATATTACATTATATTCTCTTCATTTTAAACTCGGCTTTCCCTTTTCATTTTAGAATACATTTCATTTCTATTTCATATTATTTATAATTGCTTGATGTGTGATCCTTCTATGTTACTATATTATTTAGTTGTTATGCACCATAACACCACGGCAAACAGCTTGAACATACAAAGCTACTTCAGCAATAAAACTGATGCTGATTATTTGAAAGTATACAGAAATATATACAGGATAATGTTATGTCTTTTTCTTCTGTACGTGTCACAAGAAGATGAATGTTATACATGTTACAAACTAACTATAATCTAATTATGAAAGAATCTTGGTAAATAAAGAATAAAGCAAACAATCAGTTCTATCATCTGAGGTAACGTGAAGAAGTTGTTGGATGTGTGTGTGTGTGGTTGAGGAGAGTGCTGGGGGATGGGGTGCCTGTATAATGAGGTCAGGAGGGGTTTGTTCCTCACAATGGAGGCAAAGGGGGTTCCTTCGGGTTTAAACTGTGTCAGGAGCGGAGGCGAAGCTGCGGAGCTTGGTGATGTTCGTCGGGGCTTTGTGCACTAGTTAGGAAGCAGATACAGTCGGGGGGGGGGGGCAGCACGGGAAGAACGGCGGTGCTTGAGAAGAAGAACAAAAAAAAACGGCCATTTCCAGTTGGCTGCTTTCCACCCCGCAGCATCAAACTGGAAGGAGCAGACACCTGCAGAGCCGACCTCAGATACCTCGTCCTCAATGGAAATCCTCAACGTGCGCGAGAAGAGGCGCAAAAGACATATGTGGTTTCTACAGACTACAGCAGCCGGTTTGCCGTTTTCTCTGCGACAGATTTTTACGGAAAACACATTCTCATATGTTCTGGTGCAACACACGGCATTCATTTCATTCGGTTGATTATACCAGTATCATGATGTAGTGATATTCACCTGTGTTGCTTTGTCATTGACGCATGTGACAGCTGTGCTCTCAGCCTCTTTGGGCCAGTGTCCCTGCAGATAGGGCCCGACGATGGCGTCCAGGGACAGGGTTCGGCGAATGGTGGGTTTGGGCGGGCGGGCCGCGGTCCTGTCGGCTTTTGGGGGTGGGGGGCAGCCACAAAACACAAAAAGTCAGTAAAGCCTGTGTAAATCTTCAAACTTTCAGTCAAACTAACTGTGTAACTCTGTGTCTCACAAAACTGAGTAAAACTTCAGTCACGGTGTGTTCACTGTTAGCTTCAAACTGAATGAAGATGTGCAAAAAAACCCCACACAACTGTATTTTAACACCAGTGGTAATTGTTCACAAAATTGCTCCCATGCTTCTTCCCCGCCGATAAGCAAACAGTGTGTGTGTGTGTGCGTGCGTGCATGTGTGTGTGTTGGCAGCTCTTTGTAATCTCTGGCAGGTGTGGACCATGCCTCTTGACCTGGAGCAAAGCCATCATCCAACGATACAACCCTCGCAACAGTCGCCACAGGCTACTTGCGTACTTACCACCAACCTACACACACACACACACACACTGTATATGTTGTCACCAGCCAGGGTTGCAGACAGGATATATAAATAAACACAGCTCCATGCAGATGTGACACAGTTAAACACGCCGGAGAACAACGCAGTAACACAAGGAGGCCTTTAAAGCCGCTGCTGTGTTAACAGCGAAGCATGCAGCCGGGATCCCGCAGGTCAGAGTGCAAAGGGGCGACCGAGTGTCCAAATAACATTATGAGAGCAGTGTTATGTTTCAAAGTTAGCGGCGCAGCCTGATTTCACTGGTGACTTAACATTCCCACAATTGGACCTTTTAGACCACAAATCAAGTTGGAGAATATGGCCATAATTGAACTTTTTTTTCTCCTTTTTTTTAAAATATATATACACCATGTTACTGCACTACTTGCATTAACAAATGCTAAAATATAAGAATCCATTCATCATCAACTTGTAGTGTAGCAAGTTGCTGCTGTTGCAAACTTTCTTTAGGTTCTATACACACACACACGAACAGAGCAGATAATGATCATATAATGAATAAAGATGCATGTGTGTGTGTGTGTGTGTGTGTGTTTACCTGTCTTGACCTCTCTGCAGAGCAGGGCTGAGCCCCTGGTGAGCTGGTATGGGACCGTGGCTCTGAGGGGCTGCAGGCTGGGGTTGCTGCAGCCCCGGGCAGCTCCTCCACTTCTGCCCGACATCCCCCACTCCTCCGCTGCTCCGAGCCCCGCTTAGAAAAACACACACACACTCGGCTCCGGCGTTTTTGTTTCTACCCCCCCCCCACCCCCCTCCCTCCCTCCCTCCCACCCCCCCCAAACACCAGGTCGCTAGCTGGAACTCGTCTTTTCTTAAACCGCATTCACTTCATCCAACAACTCCGCGGTGGGGCCCGTTTGTCGATTTCTTTGGTCGATGTTCATCATGGTTTGTTGCTGTCGCCTTTCAATGCTACTTTTTTTTTTTGAATTTCGGGTTGAAAATTTAAAAAAAATAATAATAATAACAATAATAATTCAAATATATATATTAATTATAATGAAGTGAAGCTTTGCACCTCAACGCATCATAACGTCTCGTCTCCCCTTCATCGCGCGGTACTGAAGACGCCGCGGCTCGCACGCGCTCCTCTCCACGCAGCGGCGTGTCCCCCCCCGTCCGCAAAGTGACAACACAACAGCTCAACCTGTGCAACTACGTCTCGTGTAGTGGATGATTCCGAAAAAAAAGGAGGGGGGGGGGACGACGCGAAGGCTCCAGATCTCCCTCCTGGTTGGTTAGTGCGGAATACTACTGGGTTTTTATTGGTCGTCGCGTCCGTCTGTCTCCTGACCCCTCCTCCTCCCCCCCTCACAAAAAAAAACTTCAAGTTCCACCCACTTAGTAGAGATTTTTTTTTCCTCCACTATTGTAGGGTAAGGCCTTTTTTCCTCTTCCCCTCCTCCCCTTCAAAAAAACCTCCCATCCAAAACCCCCCAGTGCGAATGTGTGGTCTCCAAATTATGGTTCGAGGACCCTTAAAGGTCACTACAGAGGTTTTCTGTGAGGGGAAAGTAACTTAAGTCATTTCACTCAAGTATTGTACATAAGTTCTACTCTGATGCATTTACTTGTCAGCTTTACATCATTTTCTGATGAAGATTGTACATAAAATAATATATTTTAGTATTTTTAGTTTAAATTGTTTTAAATGGGTGATGTAATATGTGTAAATGGGGCTATATAGAGAGTGTATTAAACAAATAGGTGATAAACACATATAATATTATGATGCTGTACTTTTGCTATTATTATATTTATAAATATCTAACATAGGTGCCACAGTGATAAGCTATGACGTTATAATGCTCTCATGGGTTTGTGAGTATTAATAAGTAGTATATTATAATAATATAACACAGCCTGTATAATAAGTGCATTTTTTTCTAATAATACTTATCTACTTTTATTTAACTAACATTTGTAATTCAGGATTTGTCATTGAGTATATGTAGAAGACAGTATTTTTACTTTTACTTAAGTAATGGATCTGAGTTCCACCACTGAGCAAGTGCTACAAGTGCTAAAGTGTCAGAGTACAACTTGAGAGGTATTTTTCTGCTGTTTACGCTACTTCAAAGTCCCGCTCCAGTCAAAGATATGTTGCTCTACTTGTTGGATGTTCCAGCTTCAATGATTTACAGAAAGCGCAGAGTTTGAAATGTGAAGGATTTGTTCACATTAATCTGTTCAAAGTGGAATGTTTGAGTTCACTGAAATCACATTTTAAAGGTTGGGCCTACAAGCACGGTTGTGACATCACAAACGGTTCAGAAGACAATGTCGGCCCAATGTTAGTCCACAAACACAGAGTTTTACCTTTTTAGTGAAGACGTGTATTAAAATACTTTCATACAGTACATTAGTTATAGATTTATTGATATTACTGCACAAGATAGAGACAACCACCCTTTAAGCTGCAGCTATATAAATGTATAGTCCACATAATGACAATTATTATATCTGTTTTTCATTAATAGCACATCTATTAATTAGTCTTTACTGGAGCTCAAGCTGTGTCAATGGAATTAGGAAAAATAAGAAAAAAATCCATTGGATGTGTGATGTTTCATAATCTTTGTAATCACAAATCACAGCATGGGGATGTATTGTCAGGTCTTAGAGGTTAGAGGTCAATGAGGTGTTTGATTGAAACATTTTTTTTCTTTTTTACGGTCTGCAGGTTGTTCTTAGGAATGAATATGTTTGAATGAATCCTCTGTGTTAATGCTAAATGCTAGGCCTTATAATGTTGAACCACTAGATGGAGCCACAGCATATGTGTCCTACGCGACTGTCTTCTCATTTTAACGTCTTCATTAACCTCCGCGTTGGGAACCATTTTAAAAATCATTGCCTTTGGCATCATCTTTTTTTATTATACAACAGTGAATTCCACACAAACAGATGCACATAATGGAAAAAAAGGCAGTTTATTGCAACAAAAAAAAAACGAAACAAAAAAAAAATAACTCCACGTATATGTGTAGAAAGAACATCCTGCTGTATTGGATCAAATGAAGATAAATGAACAGAGATTTGATGGGATCGATACAGTAATAATAGCTGCACAGATTGACACAGTTTGTTTGAAGCATGAATAATATTCCATTTCAGAGGTGACAGACCCCGGGTACCAGTGATTCACACTCATCTCCGTCCGTTAAAATGATCAGCACGTGCTGCATCCGAAGAGCTGCAAGTGCTGTTTTGGTTACATTTTGATCGAAAAGAAAAAAAAAAAAAAATTAAAAAGGCGCACAAACACGCAGGCGATGCCACGGGAGAAATACTGCCATTCAAATAAAGGAGCGGGACGGGGGGGGGGAAATATTTTCTGGATGCTTCGGAGGAGGTCTGGACAGGAAGATTCACGACATGGTCTGGAATGGGGGGAATTCACAGAGAGTACAAAATGGGCGGTGGGAGAGTGTGAGCGAGTGGAGCAGGTGAGGCGAGGAGGAGGAGGCGCGGGTCCTTTCACTGTCACATGTACAAAAAAAAAAAATCCCAAGATGGCGTCATGACTCTCACGGAGCTGTTGGATGGCGGGAGAGGGGTCGGGGTACGGTCAACGCAGCATCACCAGGCAGACACACTGGGGGGGTAGATCTCAGTTGTTGTTGTTGTTGTTGTTGATGGCTTGGGGGGTCCTAGCTGGGAGAGAGCGCAGGGCTGGGTTCGGTGCTGATGTTAACCAAACACTCGCTGGACTTGAGGCTGGCCAGGGACTTGGAACTCGGTAAAGAAGCCAGAGAGCCACACAGACCCAGCATGGAGGGAGTGTTGTCTTTCCCTGCAGGGGAGAAGACAGAGGAGAGAAAACTCGGCCTCTGATCATGCATAGTTTGAGCTGCCCACACCATGAAGCACCATAAACAGCCTTTGTACGAGCATGTATGTGCATGTGCAGGGGTGGCTGCCTCTGAAAGGCTTTTATATAGTGACACTCTGTCACTTTGCTGCTGTTTTTTTTTTTTTTTAAATACCGTAGTATATAGAGTAAACCGTACTTAGGAATGTGTTGGGATTCAACAACAAAAAGTAACTTGCTCGTTTTAAATCCTGCGGTAAATATGTTGCGGAGCACACAGCGTGGTGGCGGAGATAAATGGTTTTACCTGCTGAAGTCCAGGCAGCGTCTCCGTTCAGTTTCCCGTCGGTCTTCTGGGAGTCTGAGTTCAGACTGACTTCAGCTGAAAGTTGCTCCAAACTGTGGAAACTCCTCCTGGATGGACACAAATATCACCATTGTACCTAATCTTTGGGTGTCTCACAATTCGATACGATTCTGATTCTTAGGGTCATTGACATAGAATTGATTCCTGATTCCAAACCTTTTTTTAAACCATGTAATTATTTTAATAGAGTTAAGTCGTAATAGGCTTATAACACAAGGGCCTCACTGTAAACTAGACCTACATGGTCAGTTCTACACTTTAACACAGGAGCAATATTTATTTGTGTTGCTACAATATTGGAATCTCTACTCGTTTTGAAAGATTCACACCGTATCATTCAGTTTTTTCATATCTACATTACTCTAACTGCACTTTAAAAAGGATGCAACTTAATTCAAAAGAAAAGCAAACACATCAAACTAGCATTGTCGTCTTTGCAGTGGCTACCAGTAATGTTGAGGGTAGATTTTAAAATTATTTAACATGTGCCCTCATACATTTCACATTCCCTGTTGGAAAATAATCCAAACCGTTCCGGTCATTAATAATCCAAACCTTAGGTCATTAAACACTGGCTGAAGCTGAATGTTCCACAAACACAAAAGCTCTGGTGAATCAGCCTCCTGGAACTTTGCCCCGAAGATTTGGAAAATACTCCCACCACATATTAGACAAGCAACTTCTGTTGATCATTTCAAGAAGCAGCTGAAAACGTATTTCTATCCTCTTGCTTTTAACGAATTCAAACATTAAATGGAGGTTGAATCCATTGAACAATCCTCCATTAAACCTTCACTGTTAAATGGATTTTAATGTTTTAAATTGTTTCTGTGTTAATGTTTTCTGTTAAAGCTATGGAAATTAAATAGGAAATGCTGTATGTGCATGGGTTACCTGCGGAAAAGCTTGACGTCGCCCTGGTTGTTCGCGATGGTCGACCACTGGTTGACCAGCGGGATGGAAAGATCTTTAGCCAGGTGGGAGGAATCACAGGGCATGAGGGAAGAACTGGAGGAGGCACAGGCAAAAGAAAAGATTCACTTCACAGATAGTTTTTTTGGTTTTAGCAAGAAAAAATATGTATCTAGTTGTGAAAGGTGGCAACAAAAATGTTTTGTGTGCTTAAATGTTCAGGTATACATACTTCTAGGTATGTGTTTGGGCAAAAGGAACATTTTAGTTTGAGTCAATAAACTACTGACAACATTTCCCCCAAATTCCAAATCAAATAATTATCATTTAGAGCATTTATTTGCAGAAAATGAAATGAAGGAAACCTGCATGTACACGCATGCGATTTATGAGAAAAGGGACAAACATGAATCTAAAAGCTTATTTGTGTGTGTATCATGGTCTTCCTCACAGTTGTGCTTGCAGCTCCAAAACCACGGCCTCCAGCTCCTTCTTCTCCTGTTGACTCTGGTCCGTCAGCTCCTCCACCTTGGCTCTCAGACGCTTGTTCTCCGTCTCCACGTTCTTCAGCTGCGACTCGCGCAGACGCACCAGCTCCTCCAGGTAACCCTGCACGCAAGGAGACAGATGTGTGTGTGTGTGTGTAGGAGCTCATAGAGAGTAGATATAGCTCTCCACACCATGAACGTAATAGGGATTTAATATTTGTTAAATTACTAAATAAATAGGTCAAATATACATAGTAAATAGAATAAACTTCAGATAACTAAATAACAACAATTTTAAACATGTACATTCAGCTTGGATTTTAAATCTGAGCATGCCGTTGAATTCCCCATGTGTGAAAACATATAAAAAACAATCAGTTTTTTACCTTCTACAGAAGATAAGTAATGAAATAGAGGCGGCCATATTGGATTTCTCTATTTTGAGGCATTATGGGACATTTTGACAGAAGATTTGAATTTATCATCCTTCAAAACACCTAAAAACATTGCCTTTGGTTGTTGTTTTTTTAAATTGACCCTTACTAGAGACACGAGAACGAACAAAAACAATAGGTTGGTTTTAGTTTTTTAGCGATGGTTGTGAGTTACCTTCTGGGCGTAGACGATCTTAAACCTCTGCTCCATCTTGCGACACTTGTTGCTCCAGCTCTCCTCGTCGGTCACCAGGGGGATGTAGGGATGCTCCGGGACGCTCTCCTCGCTGTTGCTGCTGTCCACGCTGCGCCGGTCCTCCTCGTCGCTCAGGTAGTCGTAGCTGCACAGCAGAGAAGTAGGAGGCTCACACGCATGCTGCGCTAACATGGCGCCACAGGATCACAAGGGTCCGGTGTTTCTCACACACAGACCAACCTGTGGCGCGGCGCCACAGAATGAAAACCGAGCACCACAAATTTTATCTTATCTTTTTATTTCTTTCAATGCAATTCTGTCATTGCACCGACCCAATATTTTCAACCCAACTCAGACCTAATATTAAAATAATGTACCAGATCTCCTTCCTGTCAAACGTATTTTAAAACGGTATAGATATATCTATTGCATTTAAACAAGGCGTTACAATGTTGATGCATAGCTGCAGTTGTGAGGAACCTGCCTTAATGCATTAGTGCATTTTGTCCCGCCAGCATTCATGTGAAAATTAATAATAGCCTAGCTTAACATTTATAATTAATATAACTTTCCTGCAAGCCTACATATAATGCATGAACAGTAACGTACAGAGATGTCTAACTGGTACTATCCTGGAAAGCTTTGCAGGAAGTCATTCATCCAGTGATGGTTTTGTGTTTTTTTTCATGATATAGGCTATCAAAAAACTACAAAAAGTGTCTTTGGCGTCTTTATTTTAACTGACCCGAATGTCATTGAAATATCTTTGGTGACTCGCAAAGGGTTAATTTGGATCTAGCTGTGCATCAGTGATATATTGACACTCCCTGAGGCCTGATTCGCCTGCTCCTCCTGTCCTCCTCACCTGCTCCTCCCAACCATGTGTGATGCTTGAGGCCAAAAAAAAAAAATGGATTCTTCTTGATAGGGCACTGGAGAAAAATTAGGTGCTCCGGTAGGGGATGCAAGGAATGCACCAGATAAGCTTGCTTTTTTTTATTATTTCATTTAGTTGCCTTGTTGTACTGGTAGTAGTTTCCTATGTGTAATTATAGTATTTAATTTATACTAATTATTATAGGAGAGCCTTCTAGCACCACACAATGCTACTTGATCTGTGGGAAACACTGGGGTCATTCTCACCTCTGAGTGAACTTCAGGTAGGGTGTGTAGTCAATCACAGCTGGAGATTTCCCATCCAGAGTCTCCCCCTTCAAACAAAAACTGCACAGAAAACAAAAAATGAAATGATTGCATTATTGATTGAAATAGAGTGTGAGAAATATGTGTTTAATATTGCATTGACTTATGTGAATTACCCCAGTTGTGTGTATATATGCCAGAATTGGAAGAAAAAGGACACTTTTATACTGTATTATTCAGTCAGTCATTTTCTATACCTGCTTATTCCTCATTAGGGTCGCAGGGGTCTGCTGGAGCCAATCCCAGCGCATTACGGCGAGAGGCAGGGATACACCCCAGATGGTTGCCAGCCAATCGTGGGGCACACACACCATTCACTCACACACTCACACCTACGGCCAATTTAGAGTCGCCAATTAACCTCAGCATGTTTTTGGACTGTGGGAGGAAGCCGGAGTACCCGGTGAAAACCCACGCAGACACGGGGAGAACATGCAAACTCCACACAGAAAGGTCCCAGACCCAGGACCAAGGAGGCTGTGAGGCAACAGCGCTAACCCCTGCGCCACCGTGTCGCCCTACTGTATTATTGTCCGACATATTACATTATAAAATGCACTGAGGTACACAATGCATGTCAGCCAGATATATGTCCACAAACTATCCAGCACATTTGTAAGCCTTGGAACAAATTGCATATCTACATCACATATTTTTATTGATAAATTCACTTCTTTTTCAAAAAATACTGTCTGTCGGACTCTTCACCTGAAGTCAATGGCGCTCAGTCCAATCAGCATTCCCGTCAGGACTGTGGCCTCCTCTCTCAGCATAATGGCTCCATCATCGTAAAACCTCCTGTAACAAGAAGACGGGAATATCGTCTCTGAGCTTTCAGGCATAATAATGATGAGTACCGGTAATTCTACATCTAGCAAGTTAATGAAAGAATAATTCATTCATTATTTAATAATTAATACTGGGAGTTCATTCCAGGAAAATGTCCTCTGGTACAAAGAAAGACACTAATTTTGCTGTTTTTTTTCTTTTTATTATTATTATTTTATTGTGGCATAGATGTCTTTATTATACAGGAAGTAATGGTAGGGAGAGCAAAAGGACGCTTTGGGGCGGGACTTGACCCAAGGTTAAGAGCAAGGTTTTAGCGCACCTTTACTATTACTTTTTGGAATAAAATTGAACAGATAGACAAATAAAAGAGGCCCAAGCACCAAGCCCCAAACCTTCTCAACAGAAAGTGCTGCTGAGAGACGTCTGGAGGTGTAGAAACACTCAGGCATGGACCACATGTTACTAAAATAAACAAAAAGAGAAATTTGCAGTTTCCACCTAAACTGTTTAAATCAGTAACCCGACCTGGTTGTTCTGGTGTCCCTCAGGGCAGTGGACACATATTCAGACAGACGTTTCTCCATCAGCGCCACTCGAATCCACGCCCGGCCCTGCACATGTAGGACGACGTAAGAAGTGAGTGGGAACAGAAGGCTTTCTTTGCTGCTCTCACTTGCACCACCACACTCGCCCTCATGCACGCACACACACGCACGCGCACACACATTTGTGCATACTAATATCCTTGCCTTGGCTCGTGATGTGCTGATGTTCTCTATGTTTTCTATGCTGGCGATGCAGCTGTTCTGCACCTTGCTGCACGCCAGCCGGATATATTCCCAGAAACTTCGCTGTCCATCTGAACTGAACCAGCTTCCTGAACCTGGTCCAAGATTAAAAACACACCACAGTGAATCATTCCTGCTCTGACAGCAGCCCACACTGTGAGCCTGCACTACAGCTGACTCTATAATCATACCCGTGTTTCCATCTGAGAATTTTGTTTCCGCGGTTAGTGAATAGAACGACACATGCAGTGGATTTCTAATCCGGGTTCATACGAGATCTGAAAGCTTTTACTGTCTCACGCTCAAAGTCACATGGACTAACCCTTCCACCTTTTCCTGTGCTATATGTTACCTGTTGTGTTACCTTTGAAGCGGTGGCTGAGGATGTGCTCTAAAATGGCGGCCAAGTTAATAAACTCCTCGGAGGAATCGTCTATGGGCTCTGCGGTGTATTTTTCTAGGAGAGTCTTTACAGAGAATCTGAAAGAGAAGCACACGGGGACAAAGGAATTAGAGAAACAGAAGGCAGTGAATTGGGGGTAATCTGCCACATATCCTTGCAGCATTTGAACTTTCACTCGGTTGTGAGCCGCACCAGCTAAGAATTGCAGCCGTGTACTTTACCCAAGCAGACAAATGTACTACTGTATTTGAACCCAGCAACAATGGTGGGGAGGAGAGTGGCTTCTTCTTTTTTTTTTTTGGGAACCACGCCATCTTATCACACTGAGGTCACCCCAATTGTCTTGTGTACTGCACAATGCACCGCTTCAATGCGTTGGGAGTGTTATCATGAAAACAATACAATTAACTGTCCTTTTCAGCCTTTGTGCACGCTGTGCTTCCAGGACCCTTTGGGTCTTGTCGCTCTGAGGGACCGGTCCGCATCAAAGAATGATCAAATAATTCCCTCCCCCTCATCTATACATGGTGGTCTGAGCTATTTAGGGCAGCTGCTTCTGCAGCTTTAGCTTGGCTTTTGACCCTCATGCGATCGCCCCGCTGCACTACAGAGGGACGGCTATCCGGCGTGCATGTTGGGAGCCGGCATCCAGACACAGGCTCGGGCTGACTGCCTCCGCTGCGATGGGCAACACTAGCATCACCGAGGGCAAGACTGCCCTGGCAGTGGGAAGCACATCCATAGCCAGGGGTAGAACTACCGTCTCCATGGGAAACTCCTCCATCTTCAGGGGAGTGACCACCACCTCCATGGGAGAATCCACCATCCAAAGGCAAAAGACGACTGTGGCTCTGGGACGGGCCAGCTTCACCCGGGGAACCACAACCACCTCCTTCCGCAAAGCGTTGCTGTCCAAGCGCAAGAACACCTAGATGGAAAGGACCCCGGCAGCCGAGGCTAAGACACCCAAAGCAGGCAAGCGGTCCAAAAAAGACTCAAAAAAAGACAATGAGAAACAAAACACTTACTCGTCAAGCAAGACCTCCTTTACCAAAGGCAGGGTTTCGATCCTGAGGACTAAGTACGCCATCTCCTGGGGTAAATCCTCGATCTCCTGGAGCAGAACCACCATAGCTGTGGGCAACACCGGCATATCGGTGGGCACAACCTCTGTTACACGAGGGGAGACCACAAGCTCTATCACCACTCTGACCTTCACCCATGGGACCAAGTCCGTGTCTGTGGTCAAAACCACCCTCGTCAGGGGCACAAAAACGCACAGCAACATCTACTGGGATTTTCACACATGAATCCTGCACAAACACTCAAAAAACCCAAGGATGTGTCTATCTGGTCAGTTTTAGCAGGTCAGTAATATTACTAGTCAATAAAAAAAGAGCTGCTATGCTTGTGATAAATGTGTCTAAGGAGTTATGAGTCAATGAAGGATGACATTATTCATGTACCACCTGTTTGCACAAGGCACAAGTGCGGATTCCTGAAGAAGAAAGTGCTAAGTAGGTTGCAGATCTAAGTGGTTTGCAATCAAGGGTGAGATTTTTTCCAAAGCCATGCTGAGCATTTTGTGCATGTTGAGCAAATGATGATGGTTTATGGTTTGTTGACTTGGAAGGGAGGGAAAGTGTGAAACAGATGTGTGCGATGTATGTGGACGCACAACAGAGTGTGTTTGCTTTTCTCTTCTGTATAATGTGCGCGTCTACATCTTTGGTACAAATGTGGTATTTGTTATGACTGGTTGACGCCTCCCTGCATTTCCGTAACTATGCTGCCCATATGTTCAACAGCAAACTCAGTTTTGAACTGTACAAGTGGATTGTTGTAACGATGCTTATAAAAGAGTAACATGCCTAAACATTGCTTGGCTTGATTGATTTGTATCTAGATTTGACTTTTATTGAGATATTCTACAATCAATACAATTACAAAAAAAAATGGAAGAAAATAAAGATTAAACTGCTGGAAACCGTTTCCACAGCATCAACTGAAAGAGCCTTTCAAATGAAAGGAAAACACAAAGTACAAGAGGAATGCAATCAAAGCCTCAAATATGTGTCGAGCATGAACACATCCAGCCTTCTTCTTATCAAATCGGACACCCTACGACTCATTTCACATATGGTATATACAGCTGTACACAGAGGCAATGTCTTACAATCAGAGGCTATAGGGAACAATGGCTCGGAAGAAAGTGATGTCACCGCAGATTGTCCTCCTTTCCAACAATGTGTCCTTCAACCGTCCAGTGTCGTCGTGATGATGGGACAATCGCTCCACTGTCCCCGTCCCCCCAGATAGGCTGTGGCCACCTACGGCTGCCTCTGTCCATTCACAGAGACACATGGGTGGTATGTGGCCTTCCAGAGCCCACGTCTACGAGCTCAACGAGGGCATTATGCGACACGGGGGTCGCACTATCCACGCTTAGCATTCTGGTCTGCTCTGGATTGCGGCTGATGTTACTATTACCCCCGAGGGCGCGCAGAGCAGGTCGTGCTGCATGAGCGTGCGATGCTTTGCGTCGAGTGAGCCCCGAAATCCGCCGTCGAGTCTGGGTCAGCAAGCAGAGCTTCTCCTCAATGGGCAACACCAGCTTCACCGAGGGGAAGACGGCCCTAACCCTGGGCAACACCACCATAAAGAGGGGGAAGAGCAAGCTCGCCATGGGGAACTCCTCCATCACCAGGGGCAAGAAAACAACATCTCTGGGCGCCTCCACCATCACCAGCGGGAAGACCAAGATTGCCCTGGGGGGTGCCTCCTTCAGCCGAGGCACCACCACCACCTCTTTTCGGAAAGCCCTGTTCCCCAAACGCAAGACGCTCTAGATGACACGGGACCTCATTGCAGGGTGGTGGGGGGAGCACAGCACCATTACGGAGAACATATGGACGCCACTACAGCATCTGCACAGAGTCTATTCCGACTAACAGCAAAAACTGGATTAAATTTACATTTGGAACCATTTTTGGGGAGCCATACCGGATCTATCAAGGAAACAGGTGAGTGGTGTCTAAATTCTGTCTTAAAATGTTTTCAGCCAAAGTCAGACAAGGTTTTGAAGTATAATAGACCGTCAGGGTTCACGAATGCTTGGTGATGTCAGTATAATAGTCAGCAAGTGGAAGGATTCATGATCACTTTCACATCTGAACTGAACCAAAGAGATCAGATGCGGATCCCAGGCACTTCTTTAAATAACATCTCAAAAGGAGATGAAAACGAAGTTGCAGCGGGAAGCGAAACATATAGTCATAAATCCAGTCATTGTGCAATGGTCCAATGATAAATAGAATGATGAAATCAAGCAATTCCTCATTAGGGAGAGCACCATGCCTTTGGAAACCCATCAAGGGCCCCTGGTGGTTTCCCAGAGCCCTGTGATGTGATAGCATTAAAATCATAACAGGGGAAGGTCTACTGTTGCAAGAGGCCTCGTTGACCCGATAAACTGGCAGCGTTATCTCAAAAGCAACATTACAGCAGAACGATTGTAAATTAACTGAAGTCCTTTGATCTGAAGGGGAATCGCTGGCGTGCCTCAAATGCAAATGGCCGGACTGGAATGGCAGCATGCTCTTGGTACGATTTGACACTGAAAAACAACTGCGGGGCCTTCTGACAAGCTTCTTTTGTGCCTCCTCTCACTCGGGCCTGGACCGCCGCCAAGCCCACTCTCAGCTCTCTTTAAATGCCCTCTTGTTCTCCCTCCTCACCCCTCTACTGTACATACAGGAGTGAGTTTGATCCAGCAGCACCACCTAGGATAACCCAGGCCTTGCTCGCCGCCGCCGGCGTGACACCCAAACACACAAAGCTTCGTACTAACTCGCTCGGCTTTCTCCTTTCATTTCCTCACTTCCCTATAAGCGTTTCCCTGACTCCTTTCTCCTGCTTTCTCTTCCTCTTTTTTTGTCTCTCTCTATAGTCTTGGCATAACCAGCAGGATCAGATGACACAGGCGGACTCCTCACTGGCCACAGCATTGTGTAACACCAGCCAGTGGCGTGTTTATCGTCCTGGACTGTCGGAGGAGTCGTCCTGTCCTGTCCTGGATCTGCGCAAACAGCCACGGGAATTAAAGTGCTCTGATGAATATTAGCCAAGAATGATCATTTGGGTCGAAGCCAAAAAAAAAAGAGATATAAAAATGTAACGACAGCAGGGTGTGTCTCTCTCTCTCTCTCACCCACTTTCCCCATCCCCACCCACCCGCCCCTGTCGTTCAAGCGTCTAGGCAAAGTGTCTCATGGTCAGAGGAGGTGCAGAGGAATCAGTGGGCGAGATGGACAGTAAGGATGTCGGACTGAGAAGCAATGAGTGTAAATCAGATGTCGGAAAATGACAGGGGGAGCATGAGAGGGGAGTAAAATGAGGAATAAACCCGGTGCCGCACTGAAATTGGTGGTGAGAGAATCTGCAACGCTCCCAAAGAAATTCTGCTGTAACCTCACATACTCAGTGGTAAAAAAAAAAGTCAGAAATCAGGGAACATGCATGCCGAAATGGGAACCAGAAACCAGGTGGAAAGCGGCATTGGGTGATGCACTCCTTCGCTGCTTTCCAGAGTGAAATTCTAATAAACGCCCACTTGCAGGGGCGTGTCCAAGCAATGTGAATATGTATCTTGTGAGCACACAACTTTTGATTCTCTTCTCTCGAGCCACGCCCCAGGAAGAGCTCAAACCTCTTTAGCCGAGAATGCAACGACTCACCCTCCCTCCTTCCCCTGCCTGTTCCCTTTGTTTACAGGAAGCAGCTGAAGCGATTAACGCCTCACGTCAGAACCTTGTCAAGTCTCACTCATCTTATCTATGTTTTCTTAGGTTCGCCGCGTCCACAGAAACAGCGCTCCTCCAGTCACGGATGACGGCATGCGAGCTGTTAGCCAGAGTAAAGCAACAAAAGCAGACCTAATCCATCCACTTTAAACATTACAGTGCAGCAGGTGCAGGCCATGACAAAAAAAATGTTATAAACCACCTTTAAAGTGGAGTGCTGATTTCCACCGTTTAGTCAAATTCAGCACAGATAAGCGAAGATATCAGGAGATGATACATGAACATTCCCAAAACCCCAGCCCTGCCATATGAGGATAAAAGATGTTGCACAAGGATCAGTAGATACCAATGGCACTGTGTAAGATGCATGATACATACGTCCCATCATGGCCATTAAAACTGAATTTATATACATTGCTGATGTTGTTAGGCAGGTTTAAATTAGCTTTAAAAAGCCTCACATAAAGCTAAAACAAATAAGACTGTTTTTATTAGTTGGATCTTTTTGTTTTATTATTATGTCTCTTCATTATGAGTCTTGGTAAGTTCTTGTGCAGGAACTGTTCACTGTGGTGATGCAAAATGTTTGATCAGGTTTTTTCTCCATTCCACCCAAAATGTCTTTTTTTTGCTGTATATATACTGTATGTGTCTCTAATTTAAAAAAAAAAAAAAGGGTTCATTCTGTTAAGTTATGAACACTGTATAGACGTCAGGAAGGTTCTGTAGCAGCCGGTTTGCCATTGTTATCGCTTCCCCCCCCCAGTGATAGACAGCGTTGAGGGAGCATTCGGCAACGACAACGCATGAACTTTGTCACAACTAACCTGAAAAACGACAGAGGACAGAAACACTTCCCCTTTCTCCGAAGTCCCGCAAAATGACATGTAACTTCCCCGAAAAGAAAGTGTTGTTGGGAATTGAAAATGTTAATCCCCCTGTGTGCTGATTGTATGTTAAACCTGTATGAGGGTGAAGAGGTCAGGCCTATATATATATATAGATATATATATATATATATACACACACACACGTTTATTAGGGTAAAAACGACGGCTTTGCCTGGTGTATTAACCCGAGCACTAACTTTGAGCTTAGCTAGCGAGGCAGCTTCGAGCTGTGTCTCCATCAGCAGCCTGGATCCTGTATCCTGCACCAACACGACGCCCGGCAGCCTGCTTTAATGCACCGTCAGCTGATCCAGGACCGCTCTCCTGCGAGACCGTGCGATCACACAACCTCTGACTACTTGAATCGACTCTGACCCGAAACGGCGTCGAGAAGAATATTAGAAATAAACGAATAAAAAGAGAAAAAGGGAAGAAAAAAAAAGAAAAAAGGTCAGAAACACCAGAACCGAGGAGACACGCCTGGAAGAAGTTGCCCTCCGACTGAACCTAATCATTCGTTATTAGAAAACGGAAAGAAACTGTGTAGTGAGCATTACTGATGGAAAGCTGTTTTAGAGATTTATTTCTGTCTTGTGTGTTTTTTTTTTGTCATTATTAAAACTCTTAAACGATTAAAACCGGCCTTAGCGCGGTCCGGCCGAACTGAATACAACAGTGTTTTTGTGTCCTTTTGCTAATCTTTCTCTGTGTCTGAAAGTCCATTGTGAGAACTTTTTATTTCTTTGCACACACACTCCGTGTGACGTTTTGCTTCCGTGTGTTTTGCTTCACTGTACGTGTCACTAAACTGCAGACAGAACCTTTGAAAGAAATGGGTCCTGGAATAAAATCGCTTGCTTGATTGTGTGTCTATTTCTGATTATTGTCTCTTTTTTTTTATGTTTTTTGGGAGCTTGTGTTTAAAACACAACATATATGTCAAATACAGTAGCTACAAATCACATTTTACAAGTGAATATATCATGTCTTTTATGTTTGATTATCTTATTCCATTGGAAATTTTGCCTATTTCAAGTTTTTTTCTTGATTTTGATTGAATTGGAAAATATGACAAAAAGTCACAGGTACAAGATAAACAGTCACATGTATGAGGTAAAAGGTCAAAATTGTAATTAAAACTAATTTGAGATCAAGAAAATGAGCAAAAATATTTCAATATATGTATTTATTTGCCATTTGTGCATTGACCAAAAGGTCCAGACCAAGAAAGGATACTTTCTAAGAGAACATCTTAAAATAAGTAAAAATGCAGAAATAATAAATAACTAAATGCTAAAACAATTCCTAATAAGGAAAATAAAGGATGTGGGAATATTAGGGTAATAGGAATATTGTCATTTCCTGAATAGAAACACACTATAGAAATAACTATCTAAAATATAGACACACTGAGTATTTGATATAAATAAATGTACAGATATAGTTGTAAATACAGTTAAGTACTGTGTAGTGTTCTGTTACATGGATAAATAAATATACCTATATCTATATCTGACAAATGAATACATTCATTGTATTAAATATTTGAATAATTATACCCAAATTATATATTTTCACTTGTTAAAATGTACTGTTATGCAGGGAATGAGGCAGGCAGAAGTGAAATAAAACAGAAAGGAGTGGCTTGTTGTCTTTCTCAACCACAGATCAACAAAACTAGACATTTATCGCTCACTTCCCTCCAGACGCCTGCACAGTCCTCCCATTAGAACCATGTCCCGGCGCAGTTCGCAAAAACCATTTACAACTGTGAACTATTTGCAATTTAAGACCCATACTAATGCTATTAATAAATCCTAAGAGGAATAAAACTATCAAAGTATAGCTGTAATGTTCCTGAAACTCTGTAGTGATATATCCAGAAGAACATGAACAGAACAGATGAGTTATGACCTCAGTCTCGGCTCAATCAACAGAAAAGTGTATGGAAATGAAAGCATTACTGCGATTAAATGCAATTTAATTTATGAGAGCAATGGGTTTTTTTTTTGTTAAATGACAAGAATGATGACAGAATAAATATTTACAGGGAACTTTCTTTGTTTTTACCAACTTCCTTAGATACATAGAGGACAATAGAGAGGATCTAAGTGTCTACGTGAGTCATTTCAAGTTTAAGGAACAGAAAACTGTTTTAGAAACATCTCCTCAAATGAGAGAATATGAAAACGGGGTCATGCATGCTAGTGAAGTAAATATATTTGGATCTTGGACTGTTTTTTAGACAAAACTGACTCACATTTGAACAATTATTTTCTGATATATAAAAAAAAGGATGAAAGTGTAATGAAAATAGTCGCCTTTCTATGACCTTCAGAATCACAGCGGGACATCCCTTCGTTTCAGGAGGTCAGTCACATGACAGAAAGCCTGGAAACTCCTGATTTAGATCATAATGAGATACACAAGAGATGGTGTAAACAACAAACACGTCACATCCCTGCGACATCATCCTATTTCCTTGCATGGGAACATTCTGATAGCTATTAGACCCAGAGACGGTTGAATTGCAGAGATATTCTGCCGCTGACGGGTGAATCGGTGGAAAATGAGTGGTGACAGAGATTCATTTGAGCCACATAAAGACTGAACATCACAGCTTATCAGTGAAGAGGGGGGAGGAGTCCTTGCTCTGCTCCAAACGTCCTTGTCCCATGAACCTGACTGTGATGGAGGAGGAAACCTGCTGTTGGCTATTTTCTATCCAACTCCACAATCTAACTCTCTATTATTAAACAAATAATAATAAATAAATGAAATAAAATGGGAGTCGAGCTGGTGTACAGACCTGTTTTAGATCAGATGGATTTTAATAAATGAAATATGAAATAAACAGGATCTCTGGAGGAATGAAATAGAACAGAAATAGAACCAGAAACAGTCAATATTAGGAAGAACAGGCCGTATTGATCCATGACAAGTATCGATAAGGATGTGACAGGATGTGACAGCGGGGATACGTGAAGGTGAAAACGCACCTGCCTCCTCTTCATCCCTTGAATTTCTATAAACGTGGCCAATAATAATATAATATATATATATATTTTTTGCATTTCTTAAAGCAACACGATCTGTTTTTATCAGAGCAGCATGCAAGGAGTCACTTGCGGATGATGCAGCAGCGGCAGCATCCGCCGTGTCGTGATTATTTCGCCGTACCTGCAAACCGTGATGAGGTTTTTTCGCTCCACGCCGACGCTCCGAGCAGACGCCTTTTTCGATGTCAGACCCATAGCCATTGCTGTCTGAACGCAGCCCGACTCCATCCAACGGCGGCCCCGGGGCCTCTTCGGGATCCGTGCCCAGGCCAGGACCCCTCCCTCCGCGGGCCCAGTGTCCTACAAACACCCGCTGTCCTCTGCGGGGGGAGCCGGGGATGATGCTGCTGCTGCTGCTGCTGCAGGAGGACGGGACGGCGAGCGGCGTCAGGTTAGACACGTTTAAAAGGCACAACTTCCGGTTGGCGGTTTCACAATAAAACCGCCGTCACAAAAGTCGGGCGTCACTGTGTCGAACGCAGAATAATTCGACTGGCGTTCGACCCTTTAATTCCGGTTTGGTTGTGTTTACGTCATGGACGAGGCGATGGAGATGATGCCTTCAGGTGCTTTCGATCTCGGCGCTGCTAATAAAGTGGCTGGGCATCAATAGATCACGGCTTTTTCGATTTTAATTTAGATATAAATACACGTTTTACTTCATTTAGTTTATATCTGCTCAGTTACTAATAACAGAACACTTGATGACTCTAAAATGTTTCTTTGTTAATAAAGAAATATGGTATTTATAAATCTTTCTTGTATAAAAAGGGGGATTTGTATTATTTTGCACTGATATATTCCATTTGTTATTTATTCTCTTTACAGCAATAACCAACAATATGTGTTTAAAGAAAATCATCTATGTGATATACTATAAATAACAAGGAACCAACATGAACACAAAATGTACATTTTAAAAGATCTGATGAAAGCTTCTTAAAACTGAATTTTAAAAAGTGTTTGACTTTATCATCTTGCCAATTATTCTTATTATTATTTGTATTTTTATTATTTCTATTTTTATTATTATTTGTCACTGACCCATATACACACAATACAATACCTTTACAGGTGTAAGTCTGTCCATTTTTTTGTTTTGGCCAAATTTGTAATTTTTCCATTAGCTACCATGTAACAATATGATTATTATCCTTGTCTCTATATTTTTTTAAAAATAAATAAATACCGAAAAAATATATACTCATAAGTCTTGGCTCAAATAATATTTAAGTAGTCTTGCACATTCTTCAGATATTGCATATTATCCCTGCTAATTGTGCTTTCAGGACATTTCGATAAGTCGAACTTTATTTTATGTTAAATGTACAGTAAGTAATTTGTCATACGATATTTACGCAATCTTCATAAAATAAAACCATACAATACACCTGAGGATAGTCTCTTTATGTGTGATTTTCTTTGGGGGGTTATTTCTAACAGTTAAACCTTTATGGTTTCTGTTTGTTTTAAGTCTGTTGCTCCTTTATTCATGATCCAGTAGATGTCAGTGTTGTGTCATAGTTGGATTCAACACATTAAAAACGCTTCATCGTTGTATTTTCAAATACATCCGGGTCACTAGGGGGCGCTGCGGGTAAACAAGTTCCGATTAATAAAGTGAAGGGAAGATGGCGGACTCAGAAGAGCCAAAAGCGGGCTCCTGCACCTTTCTGTTTAAAAAATCTACACGAAAGTTCTCAGGGCGAAAGAGAAAAGCAAGCGACAGCGACAAAGGTAGCAGCTGATTATTTAACTCACGTTTTATTAAATGTTTTTGGCTTCACGTTACGTAAATGCGTTATGACGGGATGTTCTGATGAGACAGTATGAACAGGAACAGGCAGGTCTAGTAGCAGCTATCACCTTCTATCGGCTTTAATGTTGACATGTTAATGTTAATGGCGTCTTCTTTCTTTTCCAGATGGAAATAGCGACGAGGACCAGAGTTCTGTGGTCAGAAGAGAAACGAAAGACACTCGAACCAATCCCATGATTCAAAAGGTAACCTCATATAACCGTAATAATAATAATTGCATTGTAAAATCCATTTGGATCTTATTAGAAAAGCAGTCGTGAGTTCCTTCACTTATTCTAATTAATAGTACCAATATAACAATGTAGAAACACATTGGTCTCTCAGACTGATACATTATTAAATTATTGTTATGATGCATCAATGTGTAAGCAGCATGTTAATGTTATAGCTGCTGTTGGTGGTAGAGCTAGTTTGAACTATTTTACTTTAGCAACAAGTTATTGTTTTTTTTTTAATATCAAAACCCTGAAAGGTTGGAAAGCACTGGTTACATCTAAAACAATGTCTTGTACATTAAAAGGTTGTTATATTATCCATTGTTTCAAAATCTGCCTCTGAAACCAAAGCTGTCAAATAAACATATAAAGTAAAAAAGTGGAAGTATAATGTGGTAGCATGTTTAAATAAGTACAGTATGGAAATGAAGGTAGGTCAGACTCTTGTCTCATTCCTGTCCAGACAAAGAAAGTGGAGAAAGATGCTGTATCTTCCAGTGAGAGTGAAGATGAGAAAGAAGAGAGGAAGATCACCGTTGCCTACAAGTCTACACGGTCAGCAGTGAGTTGACACTTTTCTTTTACATTTTGTTGAACACGTCATGTAAGGTACCAAACTCCTTTGCTGTTCCAGTTGAGCCGCTCACTGGGTGCGTCAGTGTTGTTTTGTGTTTGCCCTCGTTTGTTCATGTTTTGAAGCCGCAGTCTCTTGGGTTGACTGAAGTATAAAAGACTTGTTCCAAAGAAATCTCTCTTGTCCAAAAACTAGAAACCAGAGGGACCAGAGGACATGGGTGCAACTGCAACATACCAGCTGGACACAGAGAGAGACAAGGATGCTCAGGCCATCTTTGAGAGGAGCCAGAAAATCCAAGAGGTGAGAGATGAGATGATATTATTCAACATAGAAACTCCCATCTCTGTAAAAAGAAATGTACAGAAAGGAGAAAAATAAGAGACCGCTGCAAACTTAGAAGTTTTTCTGATTTTACTACTTATAGCTATGTGTTTGGACAAAAAGAACATTTTTGTTTAAGTCAATAAACTACCGCCATTTCCCCCAAATTCCAAATAAAAATATTATAGTCTAGAGCATTTATTTGCAGAAAATGACAAATGGTCAAAATAACAAAAAAAGGAAAAATGTTTTAGACCTCAAACAATGCAAAGAAACAAGATCAAATTCATTTTAAAACAACATAATACTAATGTTTACACTTAAGAAGAGTTCAGAAATCATTATTTGGGGCAATAACCCTCATTTTAAATCACAGCTTTCATGTGTCTTGGTATGCTCTCCACGAGTCTTTACCATTGTTCTTTGTTCATGTTTCACCTAATCAGTACATCTTTAATCAGAATGAGGTGTGTATGTGTTGGAATTCAACAGACACTGGAATGGAATGGCTGGAATAAAGGTAGAGATGCTGATTTCAGGGAAAAAAAATGCAGTGGTCTCTTATTTTTTTCCAGAACTGTATATATAAACGCTGATGAAGGGTTTCTTCATTTGCCAAAAAAACGATTAAGCTTCCCATGCTGCCTTATGCGAAATACATTTTCCTCTTTCAACAGGAGCTGGAAGGCAAAGAGGATGATAAAATCTACCGCGGCATCAACAACTACAAAAAAATCATCAAGCCAAAAGATACCACCATGGGCAACGCCTCCTCTGGGATGGTCAGGTGAGCGGTGAGGGGGAGAGATGGAGTCATCACATGCTTTAATGTGAACTTATTTGAATGTGCAGTATTATATGTATCCGATTCCATTTGCTTTATTCGCTGATTAACAGGAAAGGACCAATCCGGGCTCCTGAACACCTGAGAGCCACAGTCAGGTGGGACTATCAGCCAGACATCTGCAAAGATTATAAGGAAACCGGTTTCTGTGGATTTGGAGGTGTGTTTTGATATTTGTACCAATAAAACATCACGTTATGAGTAATTTAAAGTTTGATTTCATCTGTTTTTGACCTTTCATCTTCATGTTCTTACCTCCTGCTATTAGACAGCTGCAAGTTCCTGCACGACAGGTCAGACTACAAGCACGGCTGGCAGATCGAGAGGGAACTGGAAGAAGGTCGATACGGAGTGAACGGTGAGTTCACGGCGGAAATTTCCTGTTTTGTTTGTGGACTGCATTCGCGTTTTCTTGACTCTTGAACCGCACCGTTTTCAACTAGACGACGAGAACTACGAGGTGAGCAGCGATGAGGAGGACTTGCCCTTTAAATGCTTCATCTGCAGGGAATCCTTTAAGAATCCCATCATCACAAAGTAAGCCTCTTCTTCCTCGTGTTTTCTATTACATCACTGTGCAGGGATTTGTTTTGTTAATACCAAACCTGTCAAACGTCTCCCAGGTGCAGGCACTATTTCTGCGAAGCCTGTGCTCTTCAGCATTATCGCAAGTCCAAGCGCTGCTATGTGTGCAACACTCAAACCAACGGTGTCTTCAACCCAGCAAAGGGTGAGCACAGCCTTTTTTTTTTCAGCAGAGGCGAATTAAAGATATCACTAACATATCACTAACTTTAATCGCATCGTCTATTGTTTTCCCTTTTATTTCAGAGCTGATGGCCAAGATGGAGAAACGGCAAGCCGCAACAGACCAACCGCCATCAGATGAAGATGATTAGCTGCTTCTCAACCTTTTCCTCCCCCCTCCCCTTTTTGTGTTTCAGTGTAAATTTTCAATAAAGTAATTTTTTTAGCCCGTTAACCGGCTCCCTGTGTCAAAGTTAAAACATTACAAGTGAACAATTTATTTTTCAGTAAAAGTCAACATTTGCAGCGCTTTGCCCTCAGTTTCAGATACATGCAACCAGACATAACAAGCACCAACGTAACATTCGTGTTTTACATAAGTATTATCACGCCCAGAATAAGTTCAAGGAAATACATACCTCTACGCTCTGAAAGGTTAAAGTAAACATGTTATATTTAACCTCTGTGCAACAAAAGTGATGCGTTAAAGCATGAGATGAAGTTTTACACTGCAACACAGGCAGGGAGCTGAGAAATAAGTATACATGCTTTTCGTTTAGTTGACCAACTTGAAACCTTCCATCTGGTGTGAAGAGGGCTCACTGGGTCAGCCTGGAGGACCAGTGTGCACCCTATGCTGGTCCCACTGGGCAGATGTGGCTGTGTTCAAACGAGGTAGAGAGTCTCCTCTGAATATTTAGTAGCAGCTTCCCACTGATCCAGAGATCCTCCTCTGAAGAGACTTGTTGTTTAGGCTCCAGGGAGTTTGAAGTAAGTGTGTGTGTGTGAGAGAGAGAAAAAAAGAGGCCTTCAGTGCAGTGCAAAAGTCTGTGCATATCTAGAGAACAAAAGCGTACAAGAGACATCAAAAAGAGGCAAGATGGCTGCTGGCTTTTAACCTCCGAAAACAGCAACTCCGTTTAGATCGAGATTTCTATTATTTACAAGGGGACCGTTACAAAAGCAAATCTCGTCCTGTCTGCTCAGAGAGTTTCTCGTCGGGATCCTGTGAGCGTCTCCCCACCGTGTCCTCCACTGTCAGAAGTCCCAGTCGTCCACGTCCAGATGGCTAAGACCTGACTCCAGACTGGCCAGTCCGGAGCGAGAGTCATGCAGCTGGGAGCTCTCGAAGCTGGTGATGGGCGACACGGGCCTCAACAGCTCGGGCAGAGCCTCCGAGGGACGCCGCTTGATCTGGGGGAGGGGGGGGTGAGGAGAAAAATCTAAATATTTGGAGGACAATCTGAGTCATGACCTTCTCGGTTTATTTTAAACATCTTTTTAGACTTTCACACTGCATAACCTCCGCCAAGGAGGTTAAGCTTTAGTCTGTGTATGTCTGTTTGTTGGCAAAATACCTACAAAAGGTTTTGTCCAGATTTTTGTCAAATTTTTAGCAGATGTGGGGAGTGATACCAGGAACAGATTATTAAAATATGGTAATAATCAGGAAGAAATCATGGATTCTGGATCACTTTTGAATATTTTTTTGTTTGGTAACATTGCAGCAAATGGACCTTCAAACAGGCACCTGCACAGCTTGTTTACTCTGCACACCTTAACCTTAAGAGAGGATTTTGACTAGATCTAAAAGACTTTACATGCTTAAGGGAGGTCTACATGGAAAGTTTCAGATTTTTCTTTTTGCTGAGCCACTGGTTATGGTGAAGTGGCTTAAATTTATATTAAAGTCATATTCATGTACAATTTACTGATATAGGAAAGCCTTATTGTACTAGACCAAAAAATCCAGTTTCAACCAGAATTAATGCAAGAGACGTGTACGTAGAGCTTTTTTCTAGCTACTAAAGTTAGAGTGTTGTCCCAGGAGTTAGAAGATGTGTTTATTTAAAAGAGACATTGTCAGTATTTTACACACCTGTTTGAAGAAAGGATGGCCTGTGAGAGTGGTGGCAGATGGTCTGAAGGAAAACAGAAAATATTTAACATCTTGAATTTGATAATTCTATGACATGTACAGCATGGCTGCTCATTCCTGCTCCTGGAGAGCTACACTCCTGCTGGTTTTAGGAATGTCCCCACTGATCATTAGAATCTGGTGTGTCGGAGTAGGGAGATTCCTAAAACATGCAGGATGGTGGCTCTCCAGGAGCAGGGTTGGGCGGCCCTGTTGTACAGTATTTAAAGGTGCAGGCAGAGAGTAGCCCACCTCTTCTCCGGGTCCCGCTGCAGACACAGCTCAACAAACGCGTGGAAGTGTGGGGAGAAGGTCCGGTTGTAGGGGTGACCTCCTGACGAGGAGTTGGAGGGCTCTCCGTTGGAGTTGCGGATCCCGCCGGCCCCCGGCCCTTCACAGATCCCAGAGTCGGCCCCAGAGCGGGACGGTTTCATGGACAACTCCTCTGGAGGGATGGTGGTGGTGTCCAGCAAACATGGCACCGTCCCATTAAGTTTCTCCAGCAGCATCTGTGGACATCAAGCAGGAAGGAAGAGTGCCTTTTGGACCTTTCGGAGTAGTTCAGCCTGCTTTCTTGCTTGCAGTAAAGTAACTGGCTTCTAGGGGGGTGTAACGATTCATCTACTACATTGATGTATTGATTTATATTCCTGTGATTCTACTATACTACTCTATTTGTATTATATGTTGGAAAAACAGCAGAAATGGCAAGTAAACCTATTGTTCAACCACCTAAAATTTGAATGCATTTGCCATTTATTGTTGTTTACTTGTTTGTTTTATAGCCATAATTAATTTATATCTCATTCCCTTACAAGAAACAATAGGAATCAAGGAAATTTCATCTGCGTCGTCATGTATCCAGGTTTTTCAAGTCCCTGACTTGGATTGGATCGTTCTCAACAAACCAATTTTGTCCTTGAATCGAATCGGCACCCACGAGCCATGAATCAAATTAAATTGTTAAAATTAATCGTTGCAACCGTTACACGTACTGGCATCATTGCGATAATGTGTTCCAGAAGAACAGGCCGGTAGACGGTAGGTCTCTGCTTACCTGTGTAGCCGGCATGTCTTTAAAGGGCACATGTCCGTTGGCCAGTTCACAGGCTGTGATGCCGAGGCTGTATATGTCTGAGCGGGAGTCGTAGCCCTCCAGGTTCTGAAAAAAAAAACGATCCACAACCTTGAAACTCGACTACATTTACAAAATGCCGTTCAGCCAGGGAAGAGACAGTATCACATTATGCTTTCGTGTGGCGAAAATGCAATACCTGCTGCAGCACCTCGGGACTCAGCCAGGGCAGCACCTTGACGCTGTACTGGGGGAAGTCGTGGACCACTCTGGCCCTCTGGCCATGGCGGATCAGACTGAAGATGCTCCGCAGACCCGACATGCAGACCTGTCCGTCCGCTGAGATCAGCACATGGCTGGCCTTCACACTCCTACACACAAGCAAACATAGTTACGATCCATACATTAAACTGAATTCAAATGGTTTGTTAACGTTTGGTTCATCAATAATTTAAACAACAGATATTGGCTTGTCAGTCTTATGCAGTTATTATAAAATAATAATTCCTGGCTCCAACTAAGTGATGCTGGTCAATGGCCTAATGCTGTTTTATTCAAATGCATAAACAGATGTTTTCAAATGTTTTTTTGATAGCTGCTGACAAGAAAACAATTTTGTTGTGAACTGGGAGGATTTTAAACAGTGACTTTATGGTAACAATCTGTAAAATCTACAGTGGTACCAGCTTCATCTATTATAGAAAAATGAGCTACTCTGTTGTCCCATGATGGTGTTGATGAACCAAATCTACAAGTATGCCTTACCTGTGCACATAGCCCATATGGTGGATGTATTCCAGTGCTTTGAGCATGCCTAGTAAAATGTACGCAATGGTCAGTTCACTCATACCATCAGTGAAATGTGAGCAGATGAGATCTCTGGCTGACCCTGAAACACAAACACAGATGATCATGGTGAGAAAGCTCTGAAGGTACAGGCCCCTTTTTTATATAATATTAACACACATTACTCCTCACCGTAAGCCATGAAGGGGGAGATGACCCACAGCTCATTCTCAGCTATGAAGACGCTCTTGTAGGGCAGAATACTGGGGTGGTGGAATAACTTTGACACATGTAGTTCGCCCTGCGAGGCAGAAGAAAAGGAAATTACCACTTATTATATCAAGATAAGAGATGTGAAGCTGCTGAATCTAATTAGGCAGAAGGGTGAGCTGTAAAGGCGGGAGAGTTAATCTGACACAAGGGTTACATAAGTATTCCTGATGCAACAAGGCAATGAAAGGAGGAGAGTTTTATACACCATCAGGAAAGAGACTACAGGGGAGCAAACCTGCAGGTAGTTAACCATGTCGTTAGTGCATGACTCCAAGTCGATCCGTCGGATGGCAACATGAGCCCCAGTGGGTTTGTATCGAGCCAGGTTAACAGTCATCAGGTCGTCCAGGCCCCGGCCTAAAACACACACATTTCAGTTTTTTTAAAAACTATTCACGTCCCTTTAAAGATTTGTTTATTTAAATGGGGACAGCGCATATTAATGAACATTTAGAATCATAAATATGCCAGATTCAGCCACCAGGCAAATTTCCATTTGTTGTCATTTGAAGGTTGATAAAATTATTCAATAAAATCATCATAAAACTCATAAAAACAAACATAAAAGAATGACACTTATAAAATACTGGGAGGAAGAGGCTTGATGGTGAACCTGGATGCGGCTTGTTGCTCTGTACAATCTATTGTTGTAGTTAATACTGTGGTCGTTATTCCAATTAACTGTTTTTTTCATCTATATAGTATATTAATCAGTATATTTTCATCTGTAGTATTATACTATTCTATGTATATGTATGTACTAATGATGTCATTTTGATCTTTTCATCATCAGTTTATACTGATACTGTGTTGTTGACTTTAGCTCTTTGAATATAGTTGCATACAGATATTCACAGGGTAGGAATTAATGAGTATTTTACTTTTTCCTACTCCTTTTAAAACATTTTTATTTTAGTTATTTATTATTATTAATAATTAGTGGAACGATACTATAGATATAAGTAGTTAGTGGAGGGAGAGTTAGGAAAAAGAGAAAAATAGGAAAGAAGAAAAATC
Organism: Lepturacanthus savala; assembly: GCA_030544235.1. Lineage (NCBI taxonomy): Eukaryota > Metazoa > Chordata > Actinopteri > Scombriformes > Trichiuridae > Lepturacanthus > Lepturacanthus savala. Next base: position 12,628,039 of record CM060482.1, on the reverse strand, counting down.
ATTCTACTGCCTAAAACTCTTTAACATAAACATACCATCTAAAACACAATGAAATTCCATGCAATTAAGCACATACATATCAAACTTAAACTTGTGTATAAAGATGCTGTCTCTGCTTTTTACTGACCGATGACGGTGAGGAGCTCATAGGAGCTGCTGTCGGGGAGGAAGCTGCCCATAGTGTCCCAACGTGGGAGGGAGGTCAGACTCTCCTGACTGTCCTCATGGGCCTGGAGGTAGAGGGGAGGAAGCAAAGTGGATGAAGGTCGGCTGCAGCACCGTGCCGACTTCACTTGCTACAGTGCAGGACTGTGCCAAAGGGCTTGTGAGTGACATCTGGAGGCTCGGTCATAATACTCTACATGACGTCTGTTAGAAGATCACCAGGGGACAGGCTGAGTGGGACCTGAGGTGTGTTACAAAGTGTGTTAGATTGACCTGTGGCGTTAGCCGAAAAGAAAAACAGGAATTAAGAGACATTAGTATTAAAGACACAAGCCCTTACTGGCACTCAAACCATCACCGGCAAGTATTAGAAAAAGATTCCAGTACAAAGTGCGACTACAAACTGCCCTTAATGTCTTTCTGGCCCAAGATAGTGACATTTGTGAACTGCTCTGTGTAATAACAGAACATCCCATGAATACAGAATCACAAAGTGTGCGTATGCCTTCCTGTGTTTATTAATTTAAAAGTATGAATCACAAAAACATGTTATAAAATATTTGTATTGTAGGCAGTGGGAACTCCTGAATTCCATCAATTTATCGCTGTTCAAATGATGGAAATGGACAGATTGCAGTAGCGAGACATGTGAAGGCAAATGAAGGCAAGCTGCATGGACATCGTTTCCATGGTGACTCCCTATATAAAAGGCAAAGATTCGAAATCAGAACAGTGGACTTCCTTCCACATCAAGATCGGTGACAACTCTGAGGATATCCTCACAGATAAAACCAAGAGTTGATCTGAGCTGGGACAGTCAACGACGCTCCCGATGTTGAGCCTAATTATGCCCTTTCCCCTCTGAATCTCAAGCAGTTTACATTAATACCGCCACAATAACAGAGTCAAACATGCTGCGGCGGCCACCTGGCAAGGGAACGTCTGTAAGTGTGGATCTAATCACATGGGGTTACTAGAGGAACTGCCATCGTGATCAGATTCAGTAAGGGGGTTGCCATGCATTTGCTGAAGCTGAACACATGGAACTCCATCCAGCTACAGAGCGCAGGGACACACAGCGGCCGACAGCAACACGTGACACCATCGACTCGACGACAGGCCGTCGGCACAGACAGGCGGGTGTCCATACGGAGTCACCGGGTTACTCACAACACAGAATTAGTCAGGACTTTTAGTGAGGGGACTAAAAGACACCAACATCCAAAACAGAGCAGTGGACAACACACCGAGACCGGAGCGGGGTACAGCGGGTGGGCTGCGTGAGAGGACTGTGTGCTCTTTTGTAAAAAAGTTTTTAAAAAGTGTTTTCTCTTCATCTTCCCTATCGGAGTCCTGGTGAGTGAAGTGGGATGGCCTTCTGAGCCGTGAGCGTTTCCAGCAGTGTGAACCGATCACCCATGCATACATGAATGTGCAAAGCCTCAGGGTGTGTGAATTCCTCTACATATTATACAACCCGTGCCCGCACACACACACACGCATGCACGCACATTCACAAACGGCAAATGGAAAGGGGGGCGGGGGTTGATAATGCAGTGACAGGAGTACCACACTTACTTTCCTGTGAGAGACTCCCTGAGCTTGCTCTGGGGTAGAAAAACCACATCAATGACACAAAGACATGTACACACACACACACACACAACAAGAGAAGGTTCTGTGTTTAGGAGCAGCTTTTCAACTCGTAGAATCGGCGTTGTCTGCAGGCTGCAGACGACCTTTTGTTGGCTTACCAGTCACTATCAGGATGTCTAAACCAGCGGCTTCGTTTTTCTGGTGATCATCCACAAGGTGACACATCATTATCAGTACCAACAGTTTCAGGATAACATTTGTGAATATGATTCATCTGAAACTGCACTGCAAAGGTGATTCTAATCCCAGGAATTGAGAATGATATATCATTTTTCTGCATCAGAATATCTAAAAATGACTAGATACTATATTTTATGGTACACTGTCAATTACATTATTCCAACAATTTTCAAACCCAGAGAAATCCAACTCTCCATTTCATTTAGTTACCCGCTATGATGATGATTATTTTGGTGTTGCGGTTGTCCACCAGAAGCCTTATCATAACTTTTTATCACAGTTTTTAAACATATTTCTGATACACTCTTTGGATATGTTTAACCATATCTTTTCACCAGATCAAGGACACCTGCATCTCAAGTTATCAGAGAAACAAGCTGAGCAAACTTTAGCAGTTGCTCATAATCAAACACTGTCTTTAGTTCTTATTTTGATTGACAGGAGATGGCAGAAGAGAATTACATATTGTGGGTTTGATCAACTATTTCCTCACGCCAAGCTAATGAGAAAAAATCCTGCAGGCTCATCCCAGAAACGATATAAGACAATGGGAACACAGCGCTGCCAAAACAAATGAAAAATATAAAAGCAACATGCAATATTGTACGATGACTGGCACAGCAAGAAAATGAAGATGAAGCAAATCTTGCAATGAAAGCTTAATCCACCCCAGAACTACCATAATTCAAAATATTACACTGAATATTAATGAAAGGGAAACATGGAACTTAATAAATATAAATAACTACAACTACAGTCCTGAAACCTGAAAATGACTCAATTTTATGCAACTATATCTTCAAAAATCAAACATTTCTATACTTCTCATCAAAACCATGTCTTCTATCTGATCTTAATGTGTTGTGCCATCAGTCACAGTGGAGAATCACCTTTAGTCAGGAAAGATAAATATAACTTCTATAAAATGAGGTCAAATTCAGAGAATTGGATTTTCTTATGATTCCTTTGTGTTGAGCAAGACCAACACGATTATTTACATTTACTTTTCTGAACATTCTACTCATCAATGAGCCTCAGAGTCTATGTGACTTATGTGATTTATGATTGATGCATGGTACAATTTACAGACTGCAGGAGAAACTACAGGATCATAGAAATCTTGGCTAAAAATAAAGTGATCAAAACAGACAATAGTCAAATTTCACCCTGTCAGGCGAAAGCAGTTTTTTCACTTAGCAGCTCATATTTATGCTGCGATCACAAAGATTGATACCGTTCTGTACAGAGATATTTGATTTGCTGTGTCTACAGTATATCTGAAATGCAAATATTATAGGACTGATTAAATACTGATTCAAACGCTGCTTAAATATAAGGTGGTTAACCACCATGACTAACCAGGAGAGGGATTCAGTCAGATTTCTACAGAATTCCAAAAGAAAATAAAAGTGCAAAGACTTTTTGGCACACAAGAGAAGCACAAGAAGCATTAAATAAAATGGCACAAAACGTTCTATGTGACAAGCACACAAGACATTGATTAAAATGATTTAGTTTGTGGCTCTTTTATAAATTATTAAAGCAAAAAAAACAATGAGGCTACCGCTCAAGATAAATGATGAGAGATTGGCTGAAAAGAAACCCTCCAATAATTTAAGGATGACTTCTGAGTAGCACAGTAAAGTGACCACTCACTTAGTACAACTGAATATATTTATTTCTATTTGTGCTGATGCAGGACCTAATGTGTAAGGAGTGAACCCTTTCGTTTTAAACCTGGTTTGCCGCAGACCTCACCTCCAAATAACTCCAAATCCCGCAGGCTCTCCACACTCAATTTCTCAGATACCCAACGCTGACAGACACAGAGGGTTAATAACAGACATGGAAAGAAAAAAAGAGAGAAAATGCAAGCAAGAATAAGGAAAAGATCCACAGGAAAAAACACATTTGAAGCTGTTGAATAATGAGGATTCATGCTGGCTGTCTAATTCGCAAACTGTAAAATAATTTCTGTCTCTTGTGTGGAAAAGAAAGAATCTAGCAGCACTTTTATGACATATTTCTTGTCTGTAACCCTACAGGGATTGGACGCAATAGCACAACCCATGTGCAATCTAGTATAATAGACAATTTTGTGAAGCTTATAACATTCAGCTTTTGTCAGAGAGCTGTTATACAATTGTGTTGTTAGATTCTGGAGCCATAGATGTTTGATTTTGTTCTAATAGATTGCATTAGCTGTATTGTAAGCTGTAATTGTAGAAGTACTTGGCAATCACTTACAAGAAAAGACATGGATCCTTTTGAATGTGTTACATATGATGTAGAAAACAGGTCCAGGGGAATATCTGTGAAGACAAGAGCAACTACTGGAATGAGATGATTATTTTTTGTTAAATACTCACTTCTGGTTGCGCCATCATGCCTATTATTATGACTATAACTTTATAATATTACCACAGAAAACTTTAACTGTTTATAAATAACTAGCATTTTCAAAACAAAAACGACATTTAGAATAAATTTTAGCGAAGATTGTGCTGCATTACCAAACATATCAACTTATTTTGTTTCAAGCATGGTGGTTATTATGTGATCATTAAACCAGTGGTAAATCGCATCGCAATCTACTGGTATTTATTGTTAGTTGAGTGATCGTGTATGTTCAGAATGAGGATTTAGCGTCCACGTTTGGATATTTGGTGGCTATTAACACACTGATGCTAACTGATATATCCCGAACGAGTTACTTAGAATGGGCCGATAAAAAATATGAAATTCACCAATGAGTAGATTCGTCACAAGTATATCTTAGCTCTTGCTAATTGCTAATGTTGTTATGATGAAGGGCGCAACGGGCTAGCTCTGCCGTTAGCTAAAGACTTAATTTAATAAAAGTACATTATTTTAACAGCGTAATAACTTACCAGAAGAGTGTTACGGACAGCAATGACGTCTTGGAGTAAAATAATCTTTTAGGACAACTTATTCAGCCAGACATAATTTTAGCGGGTTGCTTTTTGACAGCTTGGTGGAAGCGTCGCGTCGCACGCGAATGACGACATAACTACAGTTAAAAAAAAAAAAAAAAAAAAAAAAAAAGAAAACCTGGTGCGTACAGATGACGTCAATACCGTTTTCGGGTCCCACTGAAAACACGGGAGCTTATAGTAGCACCAGAAAACAGGTAAATAAGGCTCGTTAGCCACCGTAGCAAACATAATGGAGACATTTAGTCAACAAAAAGTGTTATCATATAACGCGCGGGTTTTTTAAAGGCACCTTAACGAAGCTAAATTCACGCTTAAGTGTCGATAATCGCGCACACCCACCTCTCGGCCTTGGTTTGCGGCCTTCAGCTAGCTATGGGTAGCTAATATTTTGGTCCATAATTAAGTGTTTGCCGTCAGAATGCGTTCATGTTAAGTAACCCTGAGCCAGTAGCTGTCTCCTATTGCTTTTCTTCTACTGACGTTATATTTTTATCTAACCGATTACTTCCTTCAAGCTGGTTACGCCAGTTTCCCAAGCGATATTAAACCTTTAACTGCGAGGTTTGATTTCAACATTATGTTTGTTTAATCTGCGCACATACTGTACGTCTGTGTTTATGGATGTGTTCAATATGTTGTTTAGCCAGTGCTGGTCGTCTCTGTTTGGTAGCTAACTTTTCGCTAGGAATCTGGAAGATAGCTCTGCTTTACTTTACTTGTGCATTGCCCACTGACTAATAATAGGCAGTGGTGTTGTCTCTTGGGTCATCGCCTAAGTTACCAAAATACACCGGACGAATAAAGTGCTCCCTGCTTAGATGCCAAAAGTAGGAGAGGTATCCAATATCCACCAGAGGATAGGTCCACAAATTTTCAAGTGTGTCTTAAAGGCGATCATAATTATGTACATCATATAAAACATATCTGCCACGTTTAGCATCAAATTCCCTCTTTGTGTGGGAAGCGTTTCCCTCTTGAGCTGCACTGGAAGTACAGTCACAAAGAGAGACGTTGTAATGTTGAACAATATCTATTTATCTACAGTATCTATCGATACCATCTTAAAAAATTGTCACCCAGTCCTTAACAAGTCACAGTGTATTAAGAGTAACATAATAAATTATGGTTTGATAATGGGCGCATTTGTTTTCTGTCTTGTTTTTACAGCACAGCAATGAACTGGAACAAAGGTGGTCCAGGTGTTAAGCGGGGCTTTGGGTTTGGAGGATTTGCCCTAGCGGGGAAAAAAGAGGATCCTCCCCTTATTAATCAAAACTCTCACACATCCTTCGCGCCCCCTGGATCTAGTGGGGGATATGGGAAGAACCAGCAGCTCCCATCCTTCTACAAAATAGGGACAAAAAGAGCCAATTTTGATGAAGAAAACGCGTAAGTATTCTAAAAACAAACACACACATACACTTGAACAAATGTTAAATGAAATAAAAATCAAAAGCAATTAATTATACATTTGATACTAATTATTTTCTCAATGCTTTGCTCCTGTCTTTTTCTATTAGGTATTTTGAAGATGACGAAGAGGAATCCAGCAGCAATGTGGATCTGCCGTACATCCCAGCTGAGAACTCGCCCACGCGACAGCAAATGCAGTCTGGTGGCGGCTCAGATAGTGAGGATGACCCACTGGATGCCTTTATGGCAGAGGTTGAGGTGAGGAAAGTTACAGCTAAGCCTAGTTCATACTTCTGGGTACATAGCTACGCCGTTGACGTGACGCACACTTTGTGCATTCAAAGTTCTTTGTACGGGGAATACATCGATGCCATAGCTACGTACGCAGAAGTATAAACTAGGCTTTAGCCAGTGACAAAATAGAATATCCTTCTAAATGCCACAACCTTCAGTTCTACAACAAAAAATGTGTTTTTTTTCTCCTGCAGAACCAAGCAGCTAAGGACATGAAGAAACTAGAGGAAAAGGAAAAGGAGAAAAAGTCAGCCAAGTAAGACATTATCTGCTTTTTTACATACTAATGTGGGTACTAATTTTGTATTTTAAATTTTTTTGGCAAAAAGCAAAAAACTGCCAAGAACCAAATTCTTATTTGTGAGCTAAAATATAAGCCCACTGGTTTGTGATTGTGTTAATCTGTAGATATATGCTGTACTATTCACTGCTTTAAAATTTATAATTAGAAACCATGTCTTAAGTTTCACCAAAGACTTGTGACAAAAGTCAAGTCATCCAGCGATGTCTCTGCTGGCTCAGTAGATACTTTTATAATCGGGTAAGCAAAGCGACTTTAGTCATTGAGGGATGTGGGCTGTCTTGGGTGTATGAACGAGCCGCAGGGAAGTTTTTTTTTTCTCCGCTTGTCATTTCAGGGGTATTCGTGATGACATTGAAGAAGAAGATGAACAAGTGAGTGAGCCCTCCAAAATTCTTAATCCACTACATCGCTGATCAGAGAGGTCTCCAGGCCAAACATTCCCTCTACCCTCTCTAATCTTTCAAAGCCCCCTGTCCTACCCCTCTATCTGACCATGTAGGATGCATATTTAGGATCATTCTGATGGAGTTGTTGGTTTTGTGTGTAGATTATTGTTGCTGGGAAAACAGAGCATGATTATTTTTTGATTTATTTAAACAAGTGACAGAATAGTTCATCAGATCAGATTGTGAACAATGGTTTTCTTTTTCTGTTATAAGGCTGAATGTCTCTTTAGGTGTTTGTGAGTCTCTCAGGTGCCTGGATGATGCCTGGATGCTGTGGTAAAGCAGCAAACTGGTTCAGTTTTCACATAAAATGCTGTGTTCTCTGCAGGAAGCCTACTTCCGCTACATGGCAGAGAACCCCACAGCTGGGCTGACACAAGAGGAAGATGAAGAAAACATTGACTATGACAGTGATGGCAACCCAATTGCCCCGACCACCAAGAAAATCATCATGCCCCTTCCTCCTATTGACCACTCTGAGGTACAAATGATATACTGATTGAACTAGGCAATGGATCAACAACATTGTTGTGCATGTAATATGAGATATTTTGTTGTTTACATCTGTTTATTTTTTTTTAAATCCTAGATTGATTACCCACCATTTGAGAAAAACTTCTACAATGAGCATGAGGAGCTTAGCAACCTGACTGGAACTCAAGTGTTGGAGTTAAGACAGAAACTGAACTTGCGGGTAAGTTCAAGATTCACAATACATGTAAATATTATAAAGCTGAAACTATTATTTTGCACTTCAGTCATTTTAGTTTTGGCTCTAGACACATTTTTAGCAGTGTTTCTAGCAGTCATGTCTTTGGAGACCTAGACCTTCTCATCATTGTATTTCATGTCCTTTCTTTCCTGCTTTTTTTCCCGTATGCTCAGGTGTCTGGTGCTGCCCCTCCGAAACCTTCTACGAGCTTTGCTCACTTCTCCTTTGATGAGCAGCTAATGCACCAGATCCGCAAGTCTGAGTACACTCAGCCCACTCCGATTCAGTGCCAGGTATAATAAGAGGTTGCGGCATAATGGAACATGAAATGTTTTAAAACCGATTTAATAAACAATGCCTGATCTAAATCTGGAATTTAGGGTGTGCCCATAGCTCTGTCTGGACGCGACATGATCGGCATTGCAAAAACCGGCAGTGGCAAAACTGCAGCTTTTATCTGGCCAATGCTGGTCCACATTATGGACCAAAAGGAGCTGGAGGCAGGAGAGGGGCCTATCGCAGTCATCGTGTGTCCCACCAGAGAGCTTTGTCAGCAGGTAAGTAAATGGAGAGAGACTGGATCAGTGGGATATTAGTTGTACTGCTAACTAAAGCGTTTTATACACAGAGATGGCGCAAAGGCGACTACTCATTATTCTGCCTTTGCTTTTGTACTTTTTACACTGAACCTAACAAAGTCCGGTGTTACAGAATCAAAGATATGACTTGTGATACAGCAGTGTTGCAGTCTAATGAAAAGCTGGTTAATGGTTAATCTGACAGGTGTGCGTTTCTACCCACAACCATGCAGTGTGCGACCTGTGTGTATATGGGGAAAAAAACAATACATTGGAGAGTAAATTTAAAAGAAGTGCGTTGCACACATGTCAAAATATCCCACATCTGTCCCGGTCAGCTTTTTTGCACAAGCAGTCAATTCCCCAGTATAAATACCTCCCTTGCCGTTCTATTGGCCGTAAACCTCTGACCCCAATCACACCTTCTTACCACAGAGGTGCGAGGCAGAATAAGAGCAGATAAAAAGAGTTGATTTACTATCTTGTGTTTCTTCCACTGTTTTTGCAGATCCATGCAGAATGCAAGCGTTTTGGGAAAGCCTACTCGTTGCGTTCTGTGGCGGTTTATGGAGGAGGCAGCATGTGGGAGCAGGCCAAGGCTCTGCAGGAGGGAGCAGAGATTGTGGTGTGCACTCCTGTAAGAGAAGAGAAAAACAAACCTTTTTCCCTTAACCTTGCTCCTAAGAAGAAAGTCAACACTCTACGTTTGCAAACTGTGTATAATTTACTGACTGTGTGCATTTGTAGGGTCGTCTGATTGACCATGTTAAAAAGAAGGCCACATCCCTGCAGAGAGTGACGTACCTGGTGTTTGATGAGGCAGATCGCATGTTTGATATGGGCTTTGGTGGGTTTGCAGGATCACTGCACTGTCAAAAGATGTTGTAAACCTTTTTGTGTACAGAAGCTTATTTGTGTTGTTGTTTCTCTTCTGCTTTTTAGAGTATCAGGTTAGATCTATTGCCAGCCACGTCCGCCCAGATAGACAGAGTAAGTGGTTTTCTTAAACTTTTATGATTCGTTGCAAAAAGTCGTAAGACTGTAAAAAGCTTTCATAATTTTTATTGATTGCCTTCACAGCCCTTCTGTTCAGCGCCACCTTTCGAAAGAAGATAGAGAGGCTAGCCAGAGACATCTTGGTAGATCCTATTCGTGTGGTGCAGGGAGACATCGGAGAGGTTTGTGGCATCACACATCACCAACCAACCCATAATTGTTATATTTTCTGAGATCTGTATTTACCATTTTTTCCCCTTTCAATCTGTTTTTTTTATATTCTAAAATGATTGTAACATGTTTCATTTCAAAACAAAAATTAAGTAAAAGTCAAGATTTGTCTCACCAGATTTTGAAAATAAGTAATGATTCTGTTCTGCTAAACTGTTTTTGAACTATTCGGGAAGCAAAAGTTGTATTCAAGTTTAATTTCAAGTAATTAAAAAGCAAAACGTCCTTGCTTAAGCATGCAGGTGCTTTTATGACCCTTTTCTTCAGGCCAATGAGGATGTGACCCAGGTGGTGGAAATGCTGCATAGCGGGACGGATAAATGGGGCTGGCTTACCCGGCGGCTTGTGGAGTTCACCTCCACTGGCTCAGTCCTCATCTTCGTCACCAAGAAGGCCAACTCTGAGGAGCTGGCTACTAACCTGATGCAGGAGGGATACAGCCTGGGCCTCCTGCATGGAGACATGGACCAGAGCGAGAGGAACAAGGTTATCAGTGACTTTAAGAAGAAGAATTTGCCCGTTTTGGTGGCCACTGATGTAGCCGGTGAGTACAAATTACGGTTGGAGATTAGAGAAATGTGCTGCATCTGGTTTTCTTCCCTCCACATCTACTGTCTCTCTTCTGCTTGAGCATAGACATGAACATAACTATGTAGCATTGGAAAGATGCACTGTGAAGTGACAGTTCAGTCTCTGAAAAGATTTCTCACTACCTCACTTTGTATCAACATCTATAATAATGCAATCATTATAGTACACAATACCTAATTAACACCAAAATTATTAACTGGAAGAGGGTTGTAGGTGTGTTTTCAATCCTATTTCATTCACTCCATCTCCTTGCATCCCCCACTTCTTCAGCGGATTTGTGGCCTTTTTTGTGATTAGCGAAGAAGCACCACCAGCTGTTTATATTGGGGAATCATACATTAGATAAAAAATGTTGCCAATATTGTGGATATCCGGGTAAAATTTCACTGAATTTTTTATAACGGTAGCTTGTGATGCCACATTTGAACTATTATTAACTAAATGCTTTTATCACTGTATATGCTGACAAGCCTCGGCCAATGGGACGCGAGAAATAACGTTTCTCTTTTTAATTCCTCTCAGCTCGTGGTCTGGACATCCCATCCATTCGCACTGTGGTGAACTACGATGTGGCACGAGACATCGACACACACACACACAGGATTGGACGAACTGGTCGCGCTGGAGAGAAGGGTGTAGCTTACACTCTTCTCACTAGCAAAGACACCTCATTTGCTGGTGACCTCGTGAGGAATCTGGAGGGAGCTAATCAAGCTGTTTCCAAAGAACTGATGGATTTAGCTATGCAGGTGAACTAAGTGAACCAATTCGAAAAACTGGACAGAAATTTGCACATGGTAATCTTCTTAACTTTGCACATTTTCTTCTCAGAATCCCTGGTTTAGGAAATCCAGATTTAAAGGTGGTAAAGGAAAGAAAATGAATATTGGCGGAGGTGGACTTGGTTACAGAGAGAGACCAGGCTTGGGGGCTGAAAGCTCTGTGAGTTAATTGTGACTGTAAATCAGTTTTATTTGTGTTTTATGATACCTTAATAGCTGTGAATAACGCTCTGCCATCTTTGCAGGAACGCAGCAGTAGCATGTTGCCGTCCACTGGAAGTTTTGAAGGCTACAGCAAACCAACTACTGGGGCAATGGGAGACCGCATGTCAGCGATGAAACAAGCCTTTCAGGTAGACATCTGCCTTTGTCACTAAACCTATTTCGCAGCTATTGATAGAATTTTTTCCTTTTATACAAGAAAATAAATCAAATATATGCTGTTTTCATATTAAATGGTTTTATTCCACTATGTTCTATTGCTGTTATTTTGTTGTTTGTCATATGTTCTGCAATAGGTGTTTTCACTGCCACCATATTGGTATAAAATAGTAGGTAAACACAGGTGTTAGCAATAATATTATTAAAGTTCAGTTCCAGTTAGTGCAGCAGAGCCTTTCCTTAAATAGTATGATTGGTAACACCTGTGTTACTGTCTATTTCATGTCAATATAGCAGCAAAATGTCTATCCATATTTGTATATTTTTTTATACACTTAATACTTCTTAATATTTGTCAATTATGTTTATTTGCAAATTAAATCTTTAAAAGCTGTGAAGAATTTTTTGATTTATCAGCAACCAAGGAATGCTAATAGTGGCGGCCACTGTCCCTTTTTCCTCATTAGATTATTAAGGAGGAGCACTAAAGCACTAAAGAATGACATTCTTCTTAATGTGTCTTTTTCTTCTAGGCTCAGTATAAGAGTCACTTTGTAGCAGCATCCAGTGGTCCTCCTAAGCTCAGCACCAAATCTAACAGCTCTTCAGGCTGGACCAGTGCTGGCAGCCTGAGTTCTGTGCCGACAGAGTCTGCCAACGGCTCTGAGCGGCCCCACGCTGCCACCACGTCCCTGTCGGGCTTCACCAGTGCCGGCTCCCTGAGCTCGGTGCCCGCCAGTCAGACCAGTCCACAGCAAAGTTTCCCTCCAGCTGCCCCTCCCACACCACGAGACAGCTCACGGGACAGGCACGGGGAGGACTGGGGGCGCCACGGAGAGAGTCACCACCGCCACAGTGACAGGAGCGATAGGCACAGCGGAGAGGGGCGCCACGGAGACCGGGATCGCCACGGAGACCGAGACCGCGACCGCTATGGGGACCGGGATCGCTACAGCAGCAGCCGCCACAGCGACAGCCGTAACGGAGAAGGCAGCAGGAGGGACCGAGAGGATCGGAGGAGTGAGAGGGACGGGGGAGACAGGGCGGGCGGAGACGGGAGGGGGGACAGAGGAGATGATAGCTTCGCTGTCCCCGAACCACCGAAACGTAGAAAGAGCAGGTGGGACAACTAAATAAGACAAATCAATACAATCGATTAAATAATATGTGCAACCAACCGCTCAATGACGAGCTTGTCTGTTGTGTAGGCAGAAAGCAGAGCATATCAGAGGCACTAGCACAGGAGTATAGGTGTTTTTTTATGGACTCTGGAGAAATGAAAAGGGCACTGACTCCACTGTCAGGTTGGTTCAGATCTCCAGATACGGGCAAAGACCGACAGTTTGCAGACAGATCAAAACGAGCAGCTCAGAGACAGCCACTGTATATAAATCATCAAGACTGTTGTTATTGTAAGTCAATAGAATCAAGCAATAGCTGTAATGCATTCTGCTGTCGGTAAACAATTCCAAGTTAGGATGTGTTGGTCGTTGTCTTGTTTCTTCTCACTGAGCTCCTAATATGCTTTCGTGCTTGCAAACTGGACTCTATTTTTTTTTTAATGGATCTTTGCCAAGTGTTTGTGTGTTTTGCATTTTGTTAATCGACAAAAGCTAACTCGATGATTATTCACATTCACACTAGATGTCAAAAAGTATAGCTCTTTTTGTGTCTTGTATTCAAGTCTTAGTGAAGTGCCTTCCCCTGGCATTTAGTCTGTCTATGGTTTTGAAATGTTTTTCAAAAAGATGCATATGTTTATGCGAGGAATTTCACACGTTTATGACGCAAGAAAATGTGAAGTTTTGAATAAAAGGAATCCTTTGGCATCTACTCTTGTATCTGGTTTTATTTTTCCTAAGTCATCCTGTTCCCTTCCCAGTGGAATCATCCACAGTTCATTCTTTATACAAAATGTTTTCTCTGATCACAAAATTCTATATTCTTATATTTACCTTGTTTTGTACAGGTAGAACTAGTTGATCCAGTTTTACTGATGGTAAATATAGTAGTATATCAACTTATTCATGGCATAGACATGAAAATGAAATAGCACAAAAATGGAAGGATTACGAGTACATTTTTGAATTGTAAATTTACTGTTCTACTCTACCATATTTATCTGACATCTTTAGTTACTGTTAAGATGTGTATTTTCACAAGGGATAATATAACACTTAAAACTACAACACAGTTAAGATGAAATCAGTGGTTTCCACCATTCTTGTCTTGACATCTTACAAAACGTGTGTTGTGAGGGTCACACTTCAGATATCTATAACACCAATTAGTGATTTTTTTCCTCTAACACGGTTGAACATGGTTTTATTTCCATAAATAATAAAATGATCTAATATTTAAATAAAAAATAATTACAGAAAAGGAAAGATGAGAGAAAAAGTCTTTAATTTGAGCTTTAAGTAAATTCTGCTGCTAATAAGTAGATAAGTATTAGTAGGGAAATGCCTATTATTAAAACAAAGAAAAAACTTGCAAGAGAAAGCATTATTCAGTCGTAGTTATGATTTGTCCGACACCCCCTGAACACATCGTGACATGATGACAACCAATAAGAATCCTGCTAATATGAAAAAGGAGCCTTTAGTCCCGCCCCCAGGGAAACTGCGAAGCGTGCGTACATTAGGAACAAAGCTCGCCCCCGAGAGGCTGTGCTCGTGCCACTGAGGTAGAATGGAGAGTGATAAGGGCCCAAACGAACTTCACGAGCGATTTTTATCAGTGATAAAAAGAGAATGGTCGAGTCAGCATTTAGATTCCACCATGGGCCAGTTGTTTTCACTGTATATTTGGGGGCCGACGTTGTACAAGCACAATGAAAACACTGTGTTTTTAATGTGCCTTTGTTGGTAGAAAAGTTTTAACATGCATCTGAGTGCAGATATATAGAACCCCTGGAAGATGAAAAATAATCACTTATCCACACAAGATAAAAACTCATTCCCAGAAGATAATAATGTTTGCAGAAGATAACAACATGTTTGCACAAAGTAATAATTTGTGTGCATAAGATAACTTTCAGGACTTTAGCATTTCAGGACAACATCACACAGGCTTCATATTCCCATGAGTAATCCACACATAATAAACAGTGACCTGCTTTATTTATAGTAGATTTATTGACACAAATCTGTTCTGGTCACAGGTCAGGATAAATTATTTACCCTTATATGTGTATAAGACGTTACAATCTCATATTTTTGGGATTTAGACAAGCTGTGTGATCTACTGTAGATTTCTGAGGAGTCATGTAAAAAGTTTTGACACAATTAAAATAATGGAAAATTTCAGCTTCGTTAGAGGAACAAATACTTTAGTTAGAGAGGCCAGTTGGCAGATTTCACACTGGTCTAGTAAAGGAAAACACTCAAGTAAAATAACCTTAACAACGTAGGCTACCTATATACAACACTTGAGCAATGTTGAGCAATTAGTTACATTCCATCGCTGAAAGTTCTATTCTCGAAGGGAAAGGTCAATTTCATGTTTTTCCTCTCTGAAATATTTTCTCATTTTAGAAGTGTAATAGTGTGATTTGGCCAGATGAGAGCTCTGTTGACCACTTGAATTCAACTGTGAAAATATATACAATGGATTTCTATCCTATTAATCATATCATCGTTATATCCCAACCATTTTTAACAAACAAAATATACTTTTATTACATGTACTGAATTGGTGTTAAACATTATTGTGGTAAATTCGCTAAAGATTCATAGACCTACTCAAGCAATACTTTAGTAAATTTAGAATACATTTTAAATATAATTACTTAATAAAGATTATTCCTGTATTCGTATTTCCTCCACTTTGATTGTAAGCTATGTGTAGGTGATATAAATTTGTAAATTAGAAGATATTTAGATGTATATAAATATATGTATATGTACTTATGTATAATGCTTACATTGTGAATATTTCCTTTTGTTCTCTTTATGTGTTCCCCTCCATACTCCTGAGATGCAGCCCCATCGTTTACTTCATTAATTTACATTATTAATTTACACTTTGAGAAGCCGCCCCCCGTTGACTTCTGAGAATATAATCAAAGAGGTGAAATATGTGAAATCTGATTAAACTAGTGAACTGATTGCTGATTGTTTACAGATTGTGCTCACACTTTCAGTATAAGTTGTTTCACTACATGTCTGAGGAAGGCTTTAATTATGTGCTCCTTTTAGAACCTTTGGGAATTTTTCAAGCGTTTTTCTGTATATTTATATATTTATAAGTTAGAAAAAGCATTGTTTTTTCAATGAAGACACCTTTTCTTGGTGCAATATTTACATTGGTATATAAAGGCCCATTTGCAGCAACTATCACTCCAGTGTTCTAATGCTAATGCTCATTGCACCAGAAGGTAATAAAATGTTCTATTCATTTTACAACTCCTGTTGGTAAATAAAAGTGTGACTTTTCATGGAAAACACTAAATTGTCTGGGTGACCCCATATTTTTGAACAGTAGTGTACTTTTATACTTAAATTTCTTTTGTGTACACTTAACTATACTTAAATGCATGCGTTGGAGTATAAAGTACAATATGTCCCTCTGAAATGTAACGGAGTAGAAGTATACAGTAGCAGGAAATGGAAATACTCACATAAAGTACTGCAAAACCGTACCCGTGATTTAAAAACGATTATAAATCGCTATTAAAGTTAGTTTGGGGTTTTATCACTCCCCATATACCTTCAGTGGCACGAGCACACGAGCATATCGGGGGCGAGCTTCTTTTTTTTCTTTTTTTCTTCTTTTTTTTTTTTTTTTTTTTTTTTTTAAATGCGCGCGCTCCCCTCCAGCCGTTTTTTTTCACGGGGGGCGGGGCTAAGAGACACATATCGGTGGGGAAACGGGAGTTCCGACACAAGCGAACCGGCTCAGGGGCCACCGTGTTCAACAAAAGCTTCCCGGAACCGTGAATGAGACAGCGGCAGCAGACGTCCTCCTCCAGCCTCTGAGTGAATACTTCTCGGCCCCGTGTGTCGCAGACCAGCAGCGCAGATGGTGAGTGTTTTTCCCCCCGTGTGTCGGTGCGTGTCTCCGCAGCCTCCCCACTCCCTCCCTCCCTCCGCGGCTCCTCTCCGCTGCTTTTTGTGAGAGATGAGGTGAGGTGATGATACGGTTTAGCTAGCCGGGAGCCGGGTTTTATTTTATTAGCGACCGGAGGATGATAACGCTGTGTTTAATCCAACTGGAAGATATACAGCAGGTGTTTATTATCAAAAATCTTCTAATTTAAAGGGGATATGTGAACAGCCGTCCGTTGTGCTGCTCAAAAAACGCGAGCAGCTTGTTGTTTTAATGTCCATTAACGTTAGTTAGCTAGCTTGCTGGCTAATTAATATCAACATGCAATGATTTAAAGCCAATAAATAACACGTTTAATCAGCCCACAATGAACATGTTAATTGTCGTAGCCCCCCTTTGTGATAGATAATTACATTTCCCCTCCAATAGACGTTTTGGATATTGTTTTTTCCTGTTACATCATGTCGCTTTTATGTGTTTGTTTTGTCTGAGTAGCAGCAAATGCAGGTGCATATGTTTAATATTCACTAGATTTAGTTGATCGATTAGTTGCCAGCTGTTCTAGTAATGGATTGATCAATAAAATTACTCCAAATTATATTTTCTCATTTAGAGTCATTTTTATTTTTTAAATACTCGATGAATATTGATTCCAGTTTTTCAAATGTGATTTGTGTGTGTGTGTGTGAGAGAGACCCTAAAATAAACATCCATGAAGATTTTCAGAAGATTTTCAGAGGAAAAGACTTGAAAAGAAAAAAAACACGATATAGACGAAACAACTAATTGATTAATCAGGGAAATAGATATGGAGAGGGAATAGATAATGAAAATAAATGCAATAGTTGCAGCCCTATTTCTTTGCAGATAAGTGAAGAAGTAGTAGAAGAAGTAGGCTGTAACCTGCTGAGTGCTACATGAAGAAAGCCAATGCAAGCAGAAAGGGATTTTAAAGTTATTTAACACCTTAGACAATAAATAAATACAGGTGAACCAATAGGCACATTGATAAAAATGAGAAAAGCCATTTAAGGTCTGCTGACTATAACTTAGTCAGCACTATGTGCATAATGTAGGTGTGAAGTGTACAGCACCTCAAAGTTTTTACCCTATATATACATTCACATTAGTATTCCAGTTTGGCTCATATTCAGGTTATGTTGCCTTCAGGAAACATGAAAAACCTAGTTATTTATATCCCTGCTTGCAAGAGCACAAGGTTCTGCAGGTGTCTGGTCGTTATCATGCTGTTGTCTTTCTCAACATCTGTTTTAATGGCATCATAAGTAATCTGGATGAGATCATTGCATGTGGGTTCATCTCAGGTTTGTGGTGGGTTCATTTAACATCTGTAACACATAATTGTCATACTAGTGAAACAAAATGGGGACTATATGAAACCGTGTTTCCTTGGGCACCATTTTTGGAAACCACTGGCCTATAATTAATGTCTTTCTGACGTTAACTGGGTTAAACCTCAGTGTTAATCAGCATTAGAGTAACACTCTAGGTGGGAGAAAACATGTTTGACACATTTACTGAATTTCTTGCCCATGTTTATGTTGTTGAGCCATTTACAAACCACTCTGTGGTCCGGTGAAGCCACTTTTTATCCATTTAGGACACCACAACTACAGCAGTCTGTCATTATAGCCACAGCATATGGCGATAAGGCTTAAGTAAGTATATGGTCATTTTCATTTGCTGCCGCCATCAATGGACTTGTCTGACTGTAATTCTAGTCCACGCTGACAGCAGATTGACGCCGTGCTCTGTCGTCTGATTTACGTCAGCATGCTGGTGGATTTGAGAGGGCGGCATTTTGTTCTGTTGGACCCGTTTGTCCCAAAAAACGAATTAAGTAATGACGAATTATTCAGACGAAGCAGAAAACTGTACAAAACTGCAGTCGCCAGCTAACGGCATTTATTTTGTTTGGCCAGATGCGCTCCTGTCAAACAATTACCATTTAACGGCACAAAAAAATAGTTTGTTTTGTTGGGCATGTCAAAAGTGGCATATGTTGGGGAGGGGGGGTTGTTTGTCTGCTGCTGATGTGCAGAACACTATTAAATGGGTCGCCAGCAGTTCCAACCACAGAGCTGCAGGCAAAGTGTGATAATTTTAACTATCCACGTACCTGTATTTCACATTCTTCTTCCCGGTCTCTTATTTTACAGTTCGGACTCAGTTCAATAATGAGAATTTTTTTGAAGTGTGTTTATGTGAAAACAAGGAACACTCGTTAAATTTACAAGCCTAGAAAAGGTCTTTCTGGTTAGGATTTCAAAGCGAGGCGGTTCATAGTTTTTCTTGCATCTGTTTCTCTTTGGGTTCTTTTCTGTGCTGCACGTGAACTTCATGTTCTGTAGACCTAGGTGAAAACATTCTTTTTCCACTTGCCAATTTTGCACATACATGCAAACAGTTGACCTTCTTTTTTTTTTTTTTTCCCCTCCTCCTCCGGGCAGTACAATCCTCACTGTAGACCGTAAACCTGGTTGAAATATTCTGGCTCAGATGTCGAAGGCAAAGACTTAGCACATTCCTTTTACTTTGATTCGTTCCATTTATTTCATCTTCCTGACATGGTTCACTGCTGTCCACTGGAAATCAGATCTCATTGTTCTAAAGGTTCAGCTGCAAAAACCAATACAGCAGCAAATCAATGTCTGTGTGGCATCAGGGGGAGATAAGAGACATTGCTATTATGATCATATCATATTTCATGTTTTGGTGCTCATCATCCCTGTTCTCCGCCGTACAAATTGTACATTTTGATCTAAACATTCACTCCCATTTGTTTACATGTCTGTGGTTGTCAGCGCCACTGATCTAATGTAGGTTATCTGGTTTCCTTCAGTATTCTCAGTCAAAGCAAATGTCTGAGACATTTCTGAAGCTTGTTAGAGCTCTGGGAAATAAGCTCACTATACATGAATGACGTTTAATCTTGGGAAAGGGCTATTTAAGATTTATGATGGCTTTTTGTATTTGCCTTGTCCATTTCAACCAGCAGCTTAGGAGTCTTCAGCCTACGATGTAAATTTACTTTATTTTCTTAGAGCAGATATTTGCATTTTTTTTCCCCTCCCAAAACGAGATGGGACACGTTGTCCTGAAGGAAAATTTGGTTGTGAAATGTCCGTCTCCTTCTTCTTCTCTGTTCTGTGATAACATCTGATCAGTTGTAGCACTCGAGGCTGATTCTTCACTACCTTCAGAGAGAACTGAGAATGCAGCGGCCTGTCACTATGTCAAGTCAACACAGGCTCCTGGATTTCAACACATTCTTTCACAAGCTGTCACTGGTTTTGGTCTTTTGCAACTTTAAGGAGCAGAACACAAACAGACCATCTGTTGCAGCATAACGATGCCATCCACTACCAGCGCTGAACATCACAAACCTGCGTTCTGCTAATGTCTTAATGATCTATGATTTAGAAATGGTCCACGATCGTGTTTTAGGTTCGACGGATGTCCAAAACAATCAATCAATCATTGAGGTGGCTTTAGGCCTTTAGGCATCTTCATCAAAGGGGGAAAAAAAGATTTTCAGCATAGGTGAAACTATACTTCAGTGCTGAAAACTTGCGGAGTTCTAATTACTAACGCAAATCTGTTTTACTTTCTGCATAAAGGGCAAACCACTTCTCATAAATGCGTTTCCTACATGTTAAAGTGTGTTTTTGGTTTTCTAGTATTCTAAGGCTCAAGAAAAGAGTAAGAACTTAATAATTTTTCCAGTGCTCAATGGATAAATTCCATAAGTCCAACCACAGAAAATGTTTGGTTGCAACATTTTATATCAGAAAATATGGCAATTTTCTGATGGTAGCTTTTCTTATGTGTGAAGCTCCTTGTGGGTTTTTGACTGCTCATCACACAAAACTAGACATTTAGATAAAGCTACAACAAATGAGTTGATAAAAAGGCCCAAATTCTCTTGTTCCAGCTTCTTTAAATTTGATTTGTTGGTTTCTTTATCTTAACAAAACAAGAGGCTGCATCTTGGGTTTTCAGAGCAACCGGTATTAAATGTCCAATTTGTTGAATAATCAAAAGAAACACCACAGGAGATAAAAAGGTGGTGGTAGTAGTAGTCCCTTACTCGTTTTCCAGTTTCCTCTTGCATATACATAGCTGCGTGTTTTGATAAATAGGTCTTGAAATGTTATCTGGACCTTAAGCTTCCCCAGACAGGAAGTGAGAAAACAAGTGTCAGCTGAGAAACACAGACACTCAAAGCCCTTTGCCTTTATAGGAAAATGCCCCATCACTTTTCTGTTGCATACAGGACGTTCAGAAAGGGAAGAGAAATAGTGTTTGACGAAACGCCTTAACACTGTTCTCAGATGTAATGACTCTTCAGAGTGTGGTGAACCTCCATCTGCACAGTCACCTCTTCATCTACTTTTTTCAGTCCCTGAGCCAGTCAAGAGTCAGATCCTAATGTTGCTCTTACTTTGAGATCACCGAACTGGTTTTAATAACCCCACAGCAATTATTTTCCTTCTTCTCAAGCATCTTTTCCACATGCCGTGCTTGGTCTCTTCATGTTCAGAGTTATTGATGATTGCTGTCGGGAGGAGCCTCTTTAACGTCCCTGCAGCAGCTAGTTTAATCGTTGGATCAGTGCCATGGCCGGAAGAAGTTATTAGATGCTATCTGCAAAACAAATATTCAACTTGAGATTTATAATTTATGAGCTGGACTGGAATATGTTGCCACCATATGGATAAGCTTATAAATGCATTTTCCCTGATTTTCTTCACATTTGTTCAGCCCCGTCCCTCCAATGCCAAACAATTAATCAATGACCACATTTCTAAAAATAAGGAACGAGAGGAGTGGAGCCATGCTTTTGGATTAAAGACATTTGTTAACATAGCGCCTGCCTTCCCATGTAGGGGCTTGCTGCAGTGGATCAAGCACCACGGTGCATTCAGGGATGATCAAGAGTGAAACAGGGCTGGTCTTGTTTTCTGTCCATCAAAGCAAAGAGGAAACGGAGAGGACCCTACTTCCCATTTGAACTCTCCATGAACAAATTGACCTTTCCCCCTCGTTGTATTCTGTAGAGTCCCTTTAACTGTTTTAAATGGCTGCAATAGACTTGAGCAGCTCGCTCTTGTAAACAGAGATTTAGACGAGGGTCTGGTGTGTACTGTTGGCGTCTCTTCAACTTCCATAACAGCACACACTATTTTGAGTTTGAATGCTTTCCAGGCTCCTTTAGTTAAATTCTCTCCCTATTATTACATATTTTCCTGGTTTTCATAGATATTTTGAGAATAACAAGTGACATGGCGGGTCACTGAACTCTCCTTTCACATGGGTGGACAGGGAAGGAGGATTTGTGACATTTCTGATTTATTTATTTTTAAGAAAAGGTCAAACCCATATATTCTCTAGTGTGCAGATTAGTGGTAATGTTTAGTTTATTGACAATTAATTGGCAGCTATTTTGGTGATTGAAAATAATCACTTTAGGAATTGTTTTAGCAAAGATCTCAAACATTTTCTGTGCTTAGCCTCTCAAATTTGATCATTTATTGCTTTGTTTTATCATACACGATAGTGCACACTGAAGGACTTGGATTTTGGACTGTAACCTACAACCCTGAGGAATTGGTAAATGACATTATTATTTTGACATTTAATAGGCAAGATGATTATTTGAGAACAGCATAGCATAATGTTATTTGCCATGAGAAGATCAAACTCACTCACTTTTGTAGAAAGTTAGATTAGCTTGGCTTTAAGACTGGAAATGGCTAACCTGGCTCTATCCAAAGTCGCCAAAATCCACCTACTGGCATCTCTACAGCTCCCCCATCAAGATGTTGTTTGTCATGTAGTTAATCTTTGCATAAAACGGATATGTCAAAGTAGGAAGTTTGCCAGACTGTATATTTCCTGTATATACAGTAAACTATGGAGATAAAATAATTACTGGCTGTAGCTTTAGACTTGTCCCGGCATTAGACCTTTGACAGTCTTGTCTTATTCATGGGAAGAAGATACAGTTTCCTAAAACTAGATTTTAAACAAATTCTAAACGAAAGAGGAACTAGCCCCACCTCATCAAAAGCTCCCAGGCGGCCACAACATCAGCACACAAACACACACGCAAAACTGAGGTAAGAATTGAACCTCTGTAGCAAGAAGATTTCCCCACTTGTGTGAAAGTGTTCTTTGTTCGGTAAGATACAAGCCTCCAGCTGGCTCTGGCTTCTGCCGTGTCACAGTTAAAACAGTGTTGAGCAACGAACCCTTCTTTATTTGTATCTACATTGAACACCTTATTCCATGTTTAAAAAAACTACTTTTTGTCAGTCAGGAGGACGTCTGTGTTCACTTGTGCTGAACAGAGGTTGTTATTCTCTCGTCGGTGTATTCACTCAACCATTTGAACGTTCTCACAGAAGTGGTCATTAGCAGGCATTTATTGGGATGGAAGACTGTAGCTTCTTCTGTTTGCCCGTCGGTGCTCTTGAGAGACGGAGGATACCAGATGTGTCATCACAACTTCCTGCCACATTCAAGTTGTGTGGTGGCAATTGAGACTTGTGTACATATAAGGCAAAAGAAGACAAGATGGCACCAGCTAATCTGAAGTCTTCCAGGAAGTCTGGTGTGTCTTTGTGGAATACAGCAGCCTACCTCCTTAAATAGTAACTAATCCTGTTGTGGCGTGTTTAGTTTATTTATTTATTTTAAGCCCTTTCTTGGTCTAGTTTTTATGCTGTTACAGATGTGGACTTGCTCTACATGCATATCTGTGAAGACTTGACACATTCAAACTGTTCCATATTGTCAAGTAATTTTAAGATCAAACTGGTGTTTTGAAGGAACAGGAAGTGGTGTAGTATGCATTCTGCTAGACAACCACGAAAGAGAACTGTCTTGTTAGCTCGCAGCAACATGAGACCCGAGCTCAAGGCAACTCGGGGATGAAGAGGAGAAGGCAGAGAGTTGGGATGTGATCGTATCGACAGGAAGCTGTGTGGCCTCACCGCGAATGTGCCAATCATTTCAAAAGCTTGTCATCCGGTCCCCAGGACTGCAGACAACACCCTTGTTTTTCCTCCTAATCAGATGTTTATGGTGCATTAACACAAAAGGTTGAAGATGGTATGCAAATTACAAGAGGAAGCACTCAAGCTGTTTAGTTTGAAAAAAGACCCAGTTGAGAAACATAAACATACTGTTTACACTGTGATATGTGACTGTTATCTCTGGGGGGATTGTAGAGCTGCTATGATTAGTTGGTTAATTAATTCATTCAACAGAAAATGAATCTGCAAACTTGCCAAAAAAAAGGATTTTGCTTTTCAAATGTGACGTTTTAATGTTTTTCTTTGTCGTACGTGATAGGAAACCGAAAATATTTAGGATTTGGGTCATTGGCTGGCCCAAAACATTTTAAAGAATTAAAAAAATGAATTAGAAGAGCTATTTGATAATGCAATGTCACTATTTAGACATTTTATAGATACAAATGTCTCCTTGGTAACGAAAAGCTTCAGTTCTGGTGTATACATTTTAAAGAGGAGGTTTTTTTTTGTTTTTTTTTAATCAGTGTCAGTTGTGTGTTGAACGATCACCACAGATTATATCAGTGACTTATTGTGGAGAGGACAGCTGCACACGAGTTTCCCATCAGTTTATTCATAACTGGATGTGGAATTTTGATGGCAGGTTTAATTCAATTGTCAGACGCAGCCATAAATATACCTACAGCACCTCAGTAACGAGTTGAAGGGACGCTGTTGGATTTGTGTTTTGGTTCAATCTGAAGAAGCCCTCTTGATTAGTGAAGTGCCGTATTGGCTAAAACGGGCGTACATGTTCTCTGGTAGAACATCTAAGTCCTACGGAAGATCAGCATGTTCTCTCTTTACAAATCTGGTCGCAGCCGCTGACCCTCCCCCCTCCCCCACATCCAAACCCTTCCTCCAACTCCAGCCAAACTGCCTTACATAACTGGGTTTTAGCAGAATCTGCAGTGGACTTTTCCCCGGCTGAAACAGAGGCTGCCCTTCTTCCCCGTACACTGGCTTTTCCATGGCACTTACTATGTGTGCGTCTGAATGTCTTTTCTGTCTGTTTATTATCCGCTTGAACTACCTGTTAGTCCTGCTTATAGATGCAGCCGTAGCGCACGTTGCTGCTGGGGGACTGGCTGCTATACTCCAGGCAGATTCAGTCATTACCACTGTGCGACTTCCTCCAGCTTGAGCTCATGCAAGCTTTTCTTTTCTTTTTTTTTTCTCTTTCGCTCTTCAACCTTCCAAGTGCCTAAAGGGAAGTCTTTCAAATGCTCCTGTCATCGTAAACCAAACTGCAATCGGCCTACGTGACAAAATTTTCAACACCTACAGTCTATAGGCGGGAAAATGTGGTGACCTGTGCTAAATGGCAGCCAGACAATTAAAGGTGCAGTCAGCGATTCTATACCAATACACTTTTGTCAAATTCAGCGAAAGATCTCCTCATGGTCGCCTCGTTGTTAATACTATGTGTTGCACCCTAAAATAAATCTGGTGACACCGTTATGGCTGTGGAAATGGGGAAACAAACGCTACTCCACTCCTCCAATCAGAAACAAGGGGTGTTTTATGTTCAGCAGAGCTTCTAAAGGAGGCTGGATTTGTTTGGCTGTTGAGTTCAAATATGAACGATCTTTCTCCAGAATTGCAGACTGTTCTTTTTTTTTTTTTTTCTTAAATAGTAAAGAGATTGTTGAGTGGGAAAAAAAAAACACATGAGCAAAACATGGAGTCATTTTGAAGATGTAGACCAACAGCGTTGGAGTTCTGCTACATTGAGGCGAGCCCCATGCAGAGCGTCCCACAGCTCAACTCACATGACCAGACAGAAGGCACCTGATCCTCTCCCAGGGGTGCAGAGAGGCAGATGGAGCAAACAGAGAGAGAGAGGGAGAAAGAGGTCAGATTGACAAGACTAACACACTGGTGAAGGTAATAGGAGGACAAAAGCTTTTACAGCCTGCAGCCTTGAGGAGTTCTTGTGTTGCCTGTAATCGGAGAGGAGCGACGTCTACTGTTGCGGTCGCTTTAGTGCTTGCTGTTGCACTCAAGGCCACAACAGGAGTCTGTACACACATTTGAATACATTTGTTTAAATCAATGTTTGTTTCCCTCTGTTCTTCCAGGACACCAGAAACGCCACTGAAGAGAAACCTGTCCAGCGATCTAAGGTAAATAAGCATCGCCTGTCTTTATTTGTTCACGGCTCTCGCCCCGCTTCAGTTTTTTTTTTTTTTTTTTCATCAGCCTTTGATGTCTGGGGAGAGAAGAGGAAGTATTTCCTGCGTTTGGTGTCTTTAGCTGCTTGCTTTCATCTAGAGAGGCCTGTGTCTGGTCGTAAAAAAAAAGAAAGTCATTTACGTGTCATATTTATTTCAGTCCTTCAGCTTTAATACTCAGAAGGAAGTGTGTTCATCATGTGGGAAGACTGTCTACCCGATGGAGAGATTGATGGCCAACAACCAGGTCTTCCATTCAGCATGCTTCTGTTGCAAGCACTGCAAAGCCAAACTCAGGTGACTTATTTGCGGTTCCCCTTGTTTGTTCACCTGGCGTTCTTTACTTCTCGCCTTCCTGACTCCATTGTTCCATTTTGCTATCTCTCCGCAGCCTTGGCACCTTCGCAGCTCTTCAAGGTGAATTCTACTGCAAACCCCACTTCCAGCAGCTGTTCAAGGCAAAAGGCAACTACGACGAGGGCTTCGGACGCAAACAGCACAAAGAGCTTTGGGCCTCCAAGGAGTCAGAGAATATAACAAAGACGGCATAATCGCGCCCGTCTGTGTCCCGACCCATCCCATCTACGCCCTCTTTACTTTTCCTCAGTCTCCTCCTCTTAACACCTTCAGTACATCACGATGAACACATGTCCCCCATATGTCGGGGCGCTGTTAAGTCACCCACGCGCTCACTAGCTTTTGAAATGGCATTAGAACAGGTACATGCACAAACAGCTAGGAAATTACTGGCCAGTCATAATCCATACCACTTCAAATCTATTTGGAGGATTTTATTTTATTTTTTCCAATTTCCTGTTTGGAATTGGTAGTTGATTGTGACCAAAAGCCTTCTCTGGTATGGAGAGTGTATTAATTTCTTTTTGGTTTTATTCTTCTTAATTAATTTGCACCTTTTTTTTTTTCCTTTCTTTTTAATAGGTAAACCGTATGCTCAGGCAAACATATCGAGGGGTTACAGAGCATCCATGTTTTGCAGTAGAGCATACACTCAGGTCAATTTTCAGAGCGTCTTCATTTGCAATGTCACCCCAAGCATTTTTACAAAACACAAATCAAAAATAATAGTCCTCAGTATTATGACTTTGCTGTCAGAGACAATTTTGTCAGTTTGTCAGGTTTCATGTATTCGAGGAACTAACAGGGTACAGAGTACTGTAAAATAACCGCACACATCAGCAACAGCTCACCTCTCGTTTCGTTCATTCTTGTGTTTAGTTTCTCGATTGTTCGCTTCATCCCATGGTTCTTTTTTTTTTTTCTTTTTTCTTTTAAATGACCAATTTGAGTCTTATCCTTGCATGTTGGTATGACTGGGTCTTAATAGCCTTATGTTACGACTGTATCGACCTTTCGTGTTGTGAATGATTTTCGTCTCGGTTTCATTTACGCATAGCGGATAACTTTTTAAAGTTTTTAGGAGCACTTGAGTTTGGATTTGATTGATGTCATGGCATAAGTTTGATCCTCTCTGAGCTTTTATGGTTGAACTTTTAACAGAATACTCAGATTGTGTTTTGTAAACTATCTGTACATAGAGCCGTCGTTTGTGATTTAGTGAACATCCCCCCCTCTACACCCTCCCCCACTGTACTGTACTCGCGTCTTGCACATATATGACCACACATGATCACCAGACAAGATGTTGATAATCACAGGGAAACTGAGGCCTAGTCCGTAAGACATCCTTCACTCCGTCGTGTTTAAAAAATTTGCCGGCCTCGATCGAATCTATAAAATCAATGAGAGCAGTTACATTTCTTTCTGGCCCACAAGTGACACAAGCGAGGATGTTTGACGGACAGAGCTTAAGCCTTTTGAGAGAAACCACACAATTGTTTTCTTTCGTCATTTCTCGCTTGTGGTTTGTTGGGGTCTTGTGATGAGTTTTCCTCCGCTGTATTCGAGTGTGTTCTTGTAACTGGACAGTCTTTGTGAGGTCACATCCAATCACATAGTCTTGAACATCATCATCATCATCCTCATCGTTCCTCCTCTAGACCCAGCCAATAAGCGTGGACAGGTTTCCTTTTAAAATAAATGCCTTCCTGTTCTCATCTCCTCTTATTAGCTAAATGCATCTTAGCACTTGGACCTAATTCTTAATATTCAATTAACATTAGGAGGCTGGAGTGTTCATCACAGTGTTGGTTCCCTGATGTGCTCCTGCATGCTGCATGCAAAACCCAGTGCAGAGCACCCCCTGCTGGGGAAAGTGTGACAGTAATGTCTAGTGTGTGAGGAAGGGGAAAAAATGTTGCCCGTTAACTTCTCAACAAAGCCTTTATTCAAAGTTTTTGAATAAGTTGCCTGTCTGCGGTGCAACTACTGCACTCCAGTCACTTTTGATCTTATTTAATTGCAGCACCTAAGAAAAACCAATCCAGTTAGACTAAGATTTCCATGCCTACATGTCATTCTGTGCAAAGAATGAGTCTAAAGCCATTCAAATATCTCCTTTTAGAAAACGTCTGAATACCACTGAGACTTGACTGACACTTGAATGACACAAAAAAAGTCCTTTTTTGTGACTGAAGGTTTACTGTGAATTTGAGCATGCTGTGCTGAATAGAAAGACATATGGATATTTGCTACATTAAACAAAAAAAGAGAAGCCTTAGAAATAAACGAATAGTTGACTTTATCGCTTTTTTTTTCCCCAAACGTGACCATTGAGTGCACCGATCTACAAGGAAATATCTTCTGATCATGCCTTTTCAAATACAGTCCTGCTTATTCTAGAGTCCCACTCTTAAACATAGGATTACTTCACTCAACCAGCAGCCATTCTTTTTCTATCTGCCCACTTTTTATCCACATATAATGTACAATGCTAATTCTACTGTGTGTGTGACAATGTATATTTTATATTTTCCTTTGTTTCTTTTAAAAAAAAAAAAAAAAAAAAAGGTCCTCTGGATCCTTGAGAATGCTTTAAAAATCAAGAGTATTGTATCTAGATATGTCTGTCTTTGTCATTCTCTGTTAGCAGTTCGCCAAGGTACAACTGCAAAATCTGTGAATTGCGACTTGTAAATGTAACAGAGCAGACAAGGTACACTTTACACTGGTGCCAAGCGGCTCAGGTGAATGATTGCAGTGTAACGTTTTAAATGTTAAACCTGTGAGTCATTTCATTTTTGTGCTAAACTTGATGTGGACTTAATTTTCAATGCTGTTGTCATCGAGACATTTTAAATGTATGCATCTTTGAAAATGTATTCTATATTACAGACTTGACCTGTGGATTGAGGTGGCCTTACAGCAAAAGGACGCTTGGACTGTGTTTACAGTCTTTCTCCTCTATTCTCCCTTCTCTCTATTCCTTAGTTGTGGTATGTAACATTTTAAAATTCAAGAGCCCCGCCCCCTCCCCTCTACACCAACGTACACAATCATTTTGTGCATTTTTCAAGTTTTTGTTTTTCTTTTCTTTTTGTTTTTTACATGCTTTTGGAGAAAAATAAATGCTGGTGTTGATTTAATGCAATGATTTTTTTGTTTTTTATTGATTGCAAAATCCTATCATTGCGAAAGGATTAAGAATTAAAGCTTCGGCTCATGGTCGCAAATACGTTTCAATGAATAAATCACTCTAAATGGGATTATGCTAAGTGGCAAGCAGGATTCTGATGTTTATACTTGCATGGGTCAGTGACAAAACTTTAACCCTAAAAACTTGGTACCAGATAGTTTAACTCTCTTAAAAAGGTTAAAAAAAAATAATTATAAACAAGTTTTATATTCTAGGTGGATTATATATTTAAACTTGTCAAATCACACAAAATCATATTTTTTTTTTTTTTTTGTAAAAAACAAAAATGATACAAATGGGCATTTAAATAAGAAACCAACACATTTTGAGAGACCTAATTAATGATTATTAAAACTTCATTTTTTTTTATTTGAATCTACTGGAATAAAATGTACAATAACTTCCTTCCTGAAATATAGTCACATGGACAGATAAAGTTGCATTGAATGTAAATACCTGAGTAAAAGAATTTAAACTAATTGCATCCAAGTACGTTAGAAAAACATTTTTTAAAAAAACTTGTTTACACCAACTCTTTTTATTAAGGTTCATAGGCTTTAATCAAAGGGACAGTCCGTTGGAGTTGCCTGTAACAGTTGTATAATGTCCTCTGTGCCTCCGGAAGGAAATAAGACCTCAACTTTATTGCACAAGTTCACACAAAATTGCCTCTGGTTTCTCATGGCTTTTAAAGCACATCCAGTAAAACTCATATAGAGATACAGGGAAAAAAGCCAGGACAGGAAAGCTGAACAAATATAAGCACAAGCTCATCACTGTCATACATGTGCAAATAGGTGAAAAAGTAGATGTGTATTAAAACATGAAATATTGTAAACAGGATACAAGCAGTTGAAAGGTGTGTGAGAGTGCAGGAAGTGCTGATATCATGTGTGGTTGACATCAAAACACAACCCTGAAGATGTTCCCCGGTCATCAGGGTCAGACGTATTCAGAAAAACAGTATTAAGTTACATTATGGAAGTTGTAGAATCCAACACATTTGGGCCCATGTTGAAGAGTAGCAATATTAGCTGTTTCCTTTCTTGTAGATATTCGAAAAATAGATATTCACTGGTGTACCCCTTTAAAGGATGGGTTCACATTGTTTTTAAATTTAAATTTTTAAATAAAAAACAACAGCCAGGTGTACTTATGACCAGTGAAAGAGGTTTCTGTTCGCTGTAATCATTCTTCTTGTTTATACTGGCTGTGATGCCCTGGAGGCTTCATCTGGAGAGGGTGTGTCTGTGCTTGATTGCAGTAACTCAGGGTGCCCTGCAGCTAATTAAGTCTCTACAGGCATCTGTCTTACTGGTTTGGTATTCTGTTGTTTCTTTAGTTGTTTTCATTCCTCGCCCTGCTTTCACATTACTGACCGCACTGACGTCCGCACTGCATCCTTTACTCATTTTGCATCTCTTTAATTCAATTAGTTCGATTAACTTACTTGTATAAATGTCTTTTGTTAATCATTGCGATTGTCTCCCTTTTTGTTGTGGCCTTTTAGAGCCAGGTCATAACCCTGGCTATTAAAAGATCCCCTTAAAATGTGCTTTTAAAGTAAGTAATGGGGGAAAAATGCACAGGGTATCCACACAGTTATTGCGTGAAAACAGGCATTTAAAAAGTTGATGTGAAGCTCATATGAGTCAGACCGCCTGAGTTAGTCACATCAAGTGGAAATCTGCCACATTTTGTCATTTTAGCATCAAATTCCCCCTCTTTGTTTTGTTTTGTTGGCTAGTGTTTCCCTTTTGAGTTGGGGTGAAATACAGTGATAAAAAGAGGACTTGACCAAAAAAAAGAGTCACTTTAGTCACTTTAGTCACTTCATTGTTTTTTCTGACCTTTTTAAATCTCGCCACTGATAAATACCACATGTTGCAAACAATAAAGATGACACTAATCCTAGTAAAAAACAAATAAATAAAATTAAGCAATTTAAAAAAAATAAAACGGTATCCGTTTATTTTACAGGTCCTCAACTATTTTGTAATTCAACATGAACTAGCCCATAGGTTTATGACATATCTGTAATCATATGTAGTTAACACATATTTATAAGTGACTGTACATGTAAAATACAGGGAGACTAGTTCTACAGTTAATATGTAGGCAGTTGTAGAATGTAACAAAGTAGTTTTAGTTCTTAGTAGTTTTTAGCATACTTTTACTTTTACTCCACTAGATTTTATGGCAATTATCTGTACTTTCTACTCCTTATACTTCAGAAATTGACTTTGTTACTTATGTATAAGTATATCTTACATTATTTTAACATATTTTTGTCAAAATCTTGCAAAGATTGCTTGAGTGACAGTGACATTAGCAGAGGTATACTGACAACCCATTGTGCGAGTACTTGTATTTTTATAAATTATAAATAAATTATAAATTTTGTTTTATGTTGTTAAGTCAATTTTAAGTACTTATTAAAAATCGCAAACTACTTTAACCTTGATTTGGAGTATGTGAAGAAAAACTGTTTTTTTTTTATTGTAATTTGCGAGTATCTCTTAAAAAGCTGCCTTTCATACAGCAGCGCTACACGAAGCTTCGAAATCCCGACTTCCCACCAGCTCTGAAGGCAGCGCGCGTGACGTCACCGCCGCGAGTCCCGCCTTTCGCTAATAACATCGCGCGCGCGCCGGCCAAAGCAGAACCACTTCCACCGAGTAACAGCGCGCTCCCGCGGCTGCACGGCG